>PVIY010025723.1:0-36323 GCA_004026745.1 Myrmecophaga tridactyla | reverse complement strand
ATGCAAATGTTCTAAGAAATGATGAATATGCAACTATGTGATAATATTAAGAATTACTGATTGTATATGTAGAATGGAATGATATATTAATGTTCTTTTGTTAAGTTTTTTAATTAATAAAAAAGTTTTTAAAAAATTATAGGTAATTTAATTAATTTAGGAGATTATTGATGCCCTGTATGAGGTTGAGAAGGTATCTTTCTATTCCTAGTTTATTGAAAGTCTTTTCCATGAATGTATGTTGACTTTTGTCAAATGATTTCTCTGCATCGGTTGATAAGAGTTTTTTCTTCTATTGACTGTAAAATGGTGAATTACACTGATGACTTTTCCAATAATGAAAAAATCTTGCATTCTTAAAATAAACTCCACCTGGTTTTGGTGTATTATTCCTGTGATATATTCCTGGATTCTGTTTATGAATATTTAGTTGAGGGTTTTTACATCTTCACTCATAAGGAATATTGGAATGCAGCATCCTTTCCTTCTACTCTTTTCCTGATTTCGCTATCAGGGTAATGATGGTTTCAACCTTGGGTACATAAATTTACTCTTCTATTTCGGGGGGAAGAGATTATATCTTCTTTAGATGTTTGGCAGAATTTTGCCAGTGAAACAATTTGGTCCTGTAAATTATTTTTTGGAAGGTTTTTAATTATGAATTTGATTTTTTTTGAAGAGTCATAGGCCCAATCAGTTGTAGGACTATTTCAGGTGAGGTTTGGTAGTTTGTGGTTTGCAAGGCCCTGGCTCATTTCTATCTAAGTTGTTAAATGTATGTGCATAGAATTATTCATAGTATCCTCTTATTTTCCATTTAATGTGTATGAGGTCTATAGGGATATTTCCTTTTTCATTCCTGGTATTGGTAATTTGTGTTTTCTATCTTTTTATCCTTGTCAGTCTTGGAAGAGGCTTAATTTGTTTCAATCTTTTCAAAGAAACAGCTTTTGGTTTCACTGATTTTCTCTATTATTTTTGTTTTCTGTTTCATTGACTTCTGTTCTTTTCACTTCCTTTTTTTTTTTGCTTGCTTATGTTTTATTTTGCTCTTTATTCTACATAGAAGTCTTTCGACATAGAAGCTTAGAATCTTGATGTTAGACCTTAATTTTTTCGAATATAAGGCTTTAATGCTGTGTTTCCGCCTAAGCACCACTTCATCTGAATTCTATAAATTTTGATATATTGTAATTTCATTTGTATTCAATTCAAAATGTTTGCTAATTTCTCATGAGTCGTCTTCTTTGACTTGTGTATTATTTAGAACAGTGTTGTTTGCTTTCCAAGTATTTAAAGATTTTCCTGTTAATATTTTTGTATTGATTTCTAGTTTAATTCCATTATAGTTTGAGAACATATTTTATATAATTCTATTTATTTTAGTGTGCTAAGGTTTGTATTATGACCCAATGTACAGTATATCTTGGTGACTGCTCTGGGTGAACTTGAAAGCAATGTGTATTCTGCTATTGCTGAGTGGGCTGATCTATAAGCATCCAGTTGGTTGCTGGTGCTCTGTTCCTTATCCTTGATGTTTTTCTGTCAAGTGGCTCGACTATGGAGAGAGGGGTGTCGAAGTTTCCAACTATAATTGTGGGTTTACCTTTGTCTCCTTTTAGCTCTAATAGTTTTTGCTTCATGAATTCTGAAGCTCTGGTATTTGGTACATACACATTTAAGATCATTATTTCTACTTGGCAACATAAACCTTTTATCATTATGTAATGTTTGTCTTTATTTCTGCTAATTTTCTTTGCTCTGAAGTATATTTTTCTGATATTAATAAAGCCATATTTTACCACTTCAGTTGGAATATAGAAACTGTATCACCATATAGTTCCTTTTACCTATTTTTCTTTATGTTAGTAATTGTTTTATATATTATATCTACATACCATGAAAACCCAGAGAATATAATTTTTGCTTTCAAACATCAAAAATATTTTAAAGAACTCCAGAGGAGATGAATAGTCTATTATATTTATCCAGATACATACAATTTCTGTTAGTCTTCCTTCATTCCTAATGTTCCAAAGTTCTTTCTAGTAAGATTTCCCTTCCATCTGAGAAACTTTCTTTTCAATGTCATTCCTGGAGGATAGTTTTGTTGGTTATAGAATTCTGGGTTGGTACCTATTTTCTTTCAACAATTTAAAAATGTCAATCCATTGTTTTCTGGACTTCATGGTTCCTGATGAGAAATTTGCAGGCATCTAAATTGATTTTCTATAGGTAATGTATCATTTTAATCTGGCTCTTTCAAGATTTTTCCTTTGATCTTGTTTTTAACAGTTTGACTATAATTTCTTTGGCTTTATCCTGTTTAAGGGTCATTGATCTTCTTGAATCTGTAGATTTTTATCTTTCATCCTCACTGACTCTTTCTTCTGTCATCTTCATTCTGCCATTGAGCCTTTCCAGTGAATTTTTCATGTCAGTTATTCTAATTTTCAATTCCAACATTTCCATTTGGTTTTTCTTTATATATACAGAAGATAAATATATGGCTGAGCATTTCCAGCTTCCCATTTGTTTCAAGGGTGGTTACAATTACTTTTAAGAGCATTTTTATAATAGCTGCTTTGTCAGATAATTCCAACATCGGTGTTATCTTGACATTGACACTTACTGATTTTCTTTACCCACAAAAGATAAGATTTTCCTGCTTCTTCATATGCCAAGTAATTTTGGATAGTATAATGAATATGTTGAATACTATGTGGTGAAACACTTCTGTAAATCCTATGGATGATGCTAATATTTTTGTTTTAGCAGGCGTTTGACTTTGTTTGGTCCAGGTTAAAAGTTCCAACCAGGCTTCTGCAGGAAATGATTCCCCTGCCAGTTCAATTTTTATAGGCTTTGTGGTTGCTGTTTGGGTCTGGCCTGCATGTGTCTTACCCAGTGGTCCTTCTGGCATTTGGGCAGTAGTCTATGTGTCAGTTCAATTGATCCAAGGTTCTGGCAGGCTAATTGATATCAGATTCACATGTGCAACTCAGAGATGATCCCAGGAATTCATAAGTAACATTAGGGAGTTGTTTTCCTAAGTTCTTCCTTCCCCACTCCTTATCTCTTCAGTACTTTCCAGGCTATTGGGGATCCCCTTTTCAGTTCTCTCCTCATGAAACTGGGTCTTTAGTTACCCCATTTTTTGCCATGTATTTCCACAGCTGCCCATATCTGGGGCCCAGTGGTGGGAGGACCAGAGGGGAATTAAAACTCATCTCCAGTTCAGTTATGCAAGCTCTGGTCCTTTTCTCCAGTTTGCCTCTTACTACTACTTTCACAGTCCCCACTCTACTTTCAGAAAGCAGCTAGCATTTAGAGCTGCTCCATGAATTGCGTATACCTATAAACGGGGTGAAGTGTGCTTGCTCCGTCTTACCAGGAACTGGAAACAATCTCTATGACCTTTGATGACCTAGCCTTGGAAGTCACATGGTGTCACTTCTGTCATCCTCTATTAGTCAAGGCAGCTACAAAGGCCCACCTGAAAGAAAAGGTAGTCCTAGAAACTTTGTTGTAGCCAATTTTGGAAAATACAATCTCCCACCAATAGTAATAAAGAAGAAAGAAATTGGATCAAAAAGGAAATGAGAAGCTGAGGATACAGCTACTCTATACAAGACGTATGCTGCTAGGTCCTGGACACCTGCCACCCATGCTCCCAGAGCAGACCAAAGTGGGAAGTATGGTTCTTTCAACACTGCTTCTCAAATGCATCTAGCAGTGTGCCCCTGGTGAGCCTGGGAGCTAAGCCTGATTAGCTTTTGTTTTTCAAGGAATAAGGACACTATGGGAAGATGAGAAGATGTTTATATGATTTTGTAACACCTCTAAGAAGTAGAACTTTATGTGCTTCATGCATATCTGCAACCCTCCCTCAGGGTACCTGTATCCTGGTAGGAGAGATTTCATAAGTTTCACAGTGTCCACACAGTAGGACTCATTTGATCCCTCAGAATTGATTCATTTTCCCTGGTCTTGAAATTTAAGAGAAGCTTCCTCCATGGACCCTACCAAACAGGTACTATAACCAAATGGTCAAAGACTTAAAATAAAACAAAACAAAGAAGCACAGGACTCCTACAGTTCCCATGATGCTGCATTTCAGACCTTTGTCTCAGAGTAGCAGGACAGAGCAGGACAGACCACCCTGAGTTTGAGTCCCATCTAAGATAGTTCCTCTTTCCAAATCCCAGGTTTCCTCAAGTCTCAAACAGGGCTAAAAATAGCATCTACCTCATAAAGCTATTGTGAGGCTCAAATAAGCCAGCCGGAGCCTGAGAAGCAAGGTACCTGGGACTCAGCAAGCCCCTCCTTGAGTGCCAATTATCACTAACACTCCAAGAGTCAGTCCGAGGCCAGAATGTAACCTGAAACCGGTTCTCACCCAGAGGTAAACTCACCTCCTGATGCCTAGGTTTCATCATCTGTAAAATGGAGCTAATAATGTAATCTGTCTCTTAGGGTTATTATAAAGGATTAAATGAGCTCATCCGGTAGACTGCTTACAATAGTACTTGAAGGAAGCTTATATAAGCCTGAGCTAGTACTATTGCAAGTCTGTGAATTGTGAAACTGAGTATGTACATTCTGAGGTTAAATAGCATTGCAAAGGCGTACAGAAAGTCACAAACTAAACATGTACATGTTCCTGGAGTGTCAACTTGACTTGAAGATTTAGGAGGAAAACCTGTGTAATGGACCGACATGTCCCCACTGCAGACTGATACCTGAGGATCCCAAGAATTCCATCCCTTCTCCCAAAAGTGATGTCTGGAGTCCAGGGCAAAGGGACGGGGTCTCCTGGATGACAGGGAGACCCTTGGGCCCCAAGGGAGGGTGCACTGCTGTGCAGTCAGGGCTGGCACCTCTCTCCATCCGGCTGCTTCCACACGGCCGTTTTCCACATTCCCCTTCATTAAACAAGAAATTCAGATGTTGGTAATTAGACCGCTGTCCCCAGCTGCCAAGTCACATTCGGTTCCAAAAAGCCCTGTATACTGCTACTGGTGCGTTTGTTAACAATGTCCCCACAACAGGTCTGCAATTAGAGCCCATCTGTCGGGTTTCTCAGAGTGCATTGCCAATGGGCGCTGGTGAACTGGGAGCCCTCGGTATTGTGAATGCCTGACCAGAAACCCTGCAGCCGAGGCCATTTGTCCCTGAGAGGGCATTTGGGGTTGGGAGCCCCTGGGTACCCATCACAAAGGGCACTGCAGTGCATATGAAGGAAGGTGGGTGAGACCAGGTGATGACAGGGACTGCACTTTCAGGCCTCCCCCATCGAAAGCAGCCCTTCCTTTCCCAGCTGCTCTGCCTCTGTCTGGCCACATCCCGTGAGTCTGTCTGCTGCTACTAGTACACAGGAGTCATTGCCTAGCCAGTACTACTTGGTTGAAATCAGGTGTCCTTGCTTCTCTCGGGTGGGGTCAGTCCCCTGTTTGCCTTAGTAGGAGATGCTTTGCAGCCTAAGTCTGCTCCCTCTCTAAATCCCACCTTGCAGAAGGGTCAAAGGTGAACAAGCCTTTTTTTCCTGGAGGGAGGTGGGGGTGGTTGTGGTGGGGAGAAAATCAGGAGTATAGATGAAAGGTACAGCACATCTGAAATACAACAGATTGCAAAATACATTTTCCAAAAAGGAAGCTGTGTTTATGTGCACCAGGAAAGAGTTACTGAGCAGTGACACAGTGCCAGGGACCTTGCCCGGCACAATAGGGGACAAGAGATTAGGAAGACACCACCTTCTCTCTCTACCTTAGGAAGCTTAAACTGAGACATGGTTTTCAACCTTCGCTGCCCCTTAGCACCTCTTGAGGAGCTTTAACAATTACTAATGCAGGAGCCCAACCTCAGACCAATTAAATCAGAATCCCTAGGGACACATGGTACATCCTGGGTTTCTGGACTTTTAAAAGTTCCTACCCATAGAGATTCTGATATCAATGTCAAGAACCATTTGTCCAATAGAAGGGAGAAGAAAAGACACACCCTGGTAGTAATAATGATCATCATGCATATTTTCTCTTTATTAAACACCCAGCACTGTGCTAAGCCTTTCAAAAGCATCATCTCTCTTAAGCTGCCAAGTAATCCTTTGAGGACTATTGCCACGTCTCTATTCTTTAATTTCTTTAGTGTCTTGATCAATAGCACAAAGGAAGTGACAGAAACAGGACTTGAACCCGGGACACTTCAACACCAGAGGTGGAGCCCTCATAGAAGCCCCCAGAGAAGAGGCTGGCAGCACATTGGAGGTTTGGGGAAGGGAAATCAAGAAAAGCTGCTTGAAGGAAGCAGCATTTGTGGATTACGGGGGGCCTCTGTCTAGGGGGAGTGGGAAGGGCAGAAACTCCAGGCAGAAAGACTAGCATGACCAAGATGAAGGAAGTTTGAGGCCTCAGAGAAATGGCTACCACTGGAGACTGGGTTTGCACAGGAGTGGAGCCAGCAGTGAGGCTGGAGAAATTGGTTCAGGAACATGAAATGCCAGAGGAAGGGCATGAATTTCGTTCTGTGGTCAATAAAGAGTCATCAAAGGGGGACTACTCCCAAGTGCACTTTCAGAGAATTCATCAGGCAGAAGCATGCAGAAGGGAGGGACTATGATGCTCCATTCAAAAGATACTTAACATACAGCTACTACACGCCAAGTACAGTCCTAGGCCCTGGGGATCCCATGTGAACTAGGCAAGCCTCCAGTTTAGGTTCATCACAGCAGAAGTGAAAAGGGCACTAGTAATCGAAGTAAAGCCACCAAGGGCATGAAGTTTTGGATCTGACTTGGTGGAGGACTGATGATGCTACTCAAAGAATGTCTCATGCAGAAGAGATGCTTTGGAGGAGTATCTTTGGAGTAGGCTTTGGACACCCTGTGTTTGAGCTGCCACAATGCCCTTCACAGTTGAGAAGTAACATGCAATTTCTATTCTGAAGCCTTCCTTCCATGAGCTGAGGCTGTTCTGTTGGTTCCAACCCCAGAAGAACAGACATTCGTCTCTATTCATTTGGGGATGTCCAGCAACAGAAGGAAAAATACGGGGCAAGATGAAGGATCATCAACATACTGCTGGAGTCCTAGAACTGACTCAGGGCCAAGGAAGAGAGAAAACAAGAGAGTTGAGGGCTATTCTAGTTTGCTAGCTGCCGGAATGCAACACACCAGAGACGGACTGGCTTTTAATAAAAGGGGATTTATTTTGTTAGTTCTTCAGAGGAAAGGCAGCTAACTTTCCACTGAGGTTCTTTCTTACGTGGAAGGCACAGGATGGTCTCTGCTGGTCTTCTCTACAGTCCCCTGGGTTCCAACAACTTTCCCCGGGGTAACTTCTTTCTGCATCTCCAAAGGCCTGGGCTGAGCTGCGAGTGCTGAGATGAGGTATGCTGAGCTGCTTGGGCTGTGCTATGCTGAGCTCTCTCATTTAAGCACCATCCAATTAAATCAAACGTCACTCATTGCAGCAGGCACGCCTCCTAGCCGACTACAGATGTAAATCAGCAACAGATGAGGTTCACCTACCATTGGCTCATGTCCACAGCAACAGAACTAGGTGCCTTCACCTGGCCAAGTTGACAACTGAATCTAACTACCACAAGGGCAAAACGCAAAGACTGCCTACTTTCCAGAGCAGTGCTGCCCAAGAGAACTTTCTGCATTGATGAAAATGTTCTATACCTGCCTGGTCCAATATACTAGCCACTGACCACATGTGGCTGTTGAGTACTTGAATGTGGCTGGTGCACCTGGGGAACTAAACCTATTTTATTTTGATTAATTAAAAAACGAATTTGAATAACTAGTATTGTACAGTCCTGTGCCAGTTTGAAGCTATTATGTACCCCAGAAAAGCCGTGTTTTAATCCTGACCCAAACTTGTGGGGGCAGCCATTTCTTTTAATCCTGATTCGATACTGTAGACTGGCAACTTTGATTAAATTATCTTCACAGAGATGTGGCACACCCAATTGTGGGTATGGCCTTTTTTTTTTTTTTTTTTTTTTTTAATTTGCCTATGGGCAGGAGGCACCAGGGATCGAACTCCAGACCTCCAGCACGGCAGGTCGGAGCTCCGCCTGCTGAACCACGGCAGCCGCCCAGTATGGCCTTTTGATTAGATAGAGATGTGACTCCCTCCACACAGGATGGGTCTTGATTAGTTTACTAGAGTACTTTAAAAGAGGAAACATTTTGGAGAGCTCAGAGCAGAGCTGATGCAGATGCTGACACTTGGAGACCAGAGACACAGTTGTTTGGAGATGCTTAGAGTCCAGCAGACATTGCCATGAGATATTAAGCAAGTCAGAACCTGGAGAGAGTCAAGGGAAGCCAAGAGATAAAGCCAGCCATGGAGAAGCAAATTGAGGAACCCCCAATGGAATAGAAGCTGAAAGCAACAAAATCCAAGAACAAGGGACAAGCAGATGCCACAGTCACTTTCCAGCTGACAGAGGTATTCCAGACCCAGCAGCCTTTCCTGAGTGAAGGTGACTTCTGTTGGTGCCTTAACTTGGACACTTTCACTTCCTTAGTACTATAAACTTGTAACTTATTAAATTCCCTTTATAAAAGTCATTCCATTTCTGGCATATTGCATTTCAGCAGCTTTCAAATGAAGAAAAATCTCATTCTAGAAGGTGGTAGAAAGAAAAAGAAGGATGCAAAAAGTCAGAGAAATAAAGGGAAATATGAAAGAGCCACTGTCCTGGGATCCAGGAGTGGCATCAGTCTTGACAAGAAGAGACAGGTAACAGAACTCAAGAGGGATTAACTACTGAGAGGTCGCTGGATAGAAGTTATGTATGATCTTGAGAAGAGAGGGTCTAATAGAGCAGAGGGACCACTTAGCACCTGTGGGCCTTGGTTATAATACTTAATCCCCTTCAGTGATCTTCAACTTCTTCATCTGTAAAATGGGGGAATAATGATTGAGCATTCCTATAAGACAGCTAATAATCAATGACAATTAAATGACAACGTATGTTCAGAGCCTGACTCCTTGTAAGTACTCAATAATGTGAGCTGTAAGAGAAAGCGGTAGAAACAGAACCTTATGCAGGGAGTCTATGTTAGTTTGAAACTGTTATGTACCTCAGAAAAGCTGTGTTCTTTATCCTAATCCAATCTTGCGGGGGCAGACCTATTGTTTGGGTGGGATCTTTTTTATTACGTTGTTTCCATGGAGATGCAACCCACCCAACTGTGAGTGAGACCTTTTGATTAGGTGGTTTCCATGGAGGTGTGTCTCTGCCCATTCAAGGTGGGTCTTAATCCGCTTACTGGAGTCCTTTAAGAGGGAACCATTTTGGAAAAAGCTTCAGTGCTGACACAGACAGAGACTTCGGAGATATAGAAAGAAAATGCCCCCATGGAAGCTGTTTGAAACCAGAAGCCAAAGGACCACCAGATGCCAGCCACACATCTTCCCAGCTGGCGGAGGTGTTCTGGATGTCATTGGCCTTTCTTGAGTCAAGGTATCTTTCCCTGGATGCTTTAGTTTAGACATTTTTATGGCCATAGAACTGTAAACTTTTAACTTAATAAATCCCCTTTATAAAAGCCAACCCATTTCTGGTATATCATTGCATTCTGGCAGCATTAGCAAACTAAAACAGTCTTGCTTCAAAGAAGCGAAGGAAAGGCTAGATAGCAATAGGGCAGAAGCTTAGTGAAGTTTCTGAATGGACAGATTGCCGAAAGAGATCACCCATCATTTTAGTTGAGTATCAAATAAAGCAGTTACCTTGTGTTTAGAGGTGATGCAATTAAAGAAAATGCATACGTTCATACTCTTAAAAACATACAAAAGCAAAATTTACTGAGTAAACACCAAATTCCTATCACCTACCTCCTACCCACTCTCAGGCTTATATCATACATTCTTGGAGAGGGCAGAATCTCATCATCTTTGAGAAGATTGCCATGTGTCTCTATGTGCAGGCCACAGTAAGTCACAACCAACTGGAGCTGCCCCTTCCAGCAGAACCCAACATAGACAGCTACAGATCAAGCTGGACCAGAGGCTTCTGCTGGAATGCTGGGGTGATTTCCAAGGCCCACCCTGGCCCCAGAACTTAAATCCACCTTGGCAAGAAGGGAAGAAAGGAAGAGACCCTGTATTTGCCTGGATTATTTATCCAAAAGAAACTAAGGCTGGAGGCACGGGGTGAGAGGGAAGAATCTGAATTTGGTTTATTTCTGCTAACAAAATCAGATTTTCTGCTCTTGGGTAAGATCTTGGCAGGGGAGAAATAAAGGTCAGTTTTCATCTTTCTGAGTTTGAGGCCTATAAAGGACATACCCACCGCCTTGGCAGCTGTGCTCGCTATAGAGATGTGAGGGCGTACACCCATGTCATGGGATTTTGGACCACAAATATTTATGAAACACTCTCCAGGTACCTGGTACTTAAAGCCTGCCTGCCTGGCTCCCATGGCAGCCCCTTCTAATCACTCTGCTCTAGTGCCCCAGACGCAAGGCATTGATTAAAGGTACTGAACGTTATCCTAAAAACAGTGGGCACCAAGTGGGAGAAGGACCCAGCCTCATTGGCAGCTTTTTGAAAGGCCCCCCCTGAGTCTTGGTGGAGAAAGGTCTTGAAGATGAAACCGAAATCAGGAAGGCCACCAAAGAGGCTTGCAGCTGTTCAGCCCTGGGCTGGGCTGGAGGTGGGGAGAAGTAGACAGTTTCAGGGACACTGAGTATCCTTGCTTTAGGGCTTATTCAAGGAATGAAAAGATTAGCTGTAACCAGGTCAGCATGGGAGAGGGGAGTAGTCAGCTCACCACTGAGCCTTGCAATGCCTCTGGGACCTTGCTCTCACTTCCCACGGCCTCTCTTGTCAGGACAAGGGCTTGGAGCCCCACCCGCCCTGGAGCTGGGGGTGGCAGGACCAGCAGATCCCAAGGGTCTAGCATTCAGATCGATTCCTCAAGAATTGAGCAAACAAGGAGACAGCCCTCCCAGGGGCAGGAATCCTTCTACAGACCCGAAGAACCCTCAAAGACCACCCCCTCCCACCCTCTGGGCTGAAGCTTTATCCTAAATCACCAGGAAGTCCAGGGGTTCTGAGCTGTGTTCAGACACAATTGCTTCCACCCACCCCACCCCCAATGCTGCCTGCTCGCCTTGGCGAAGGAAATCAAAGCCTGTTTGAAAGGATCAGCTCACAAAGTCAGGCAGTTTACCCACTGTCAGGGGCTGCTTTGAACCAAATCCCCACCTCCAGGTTGCATTTACCGCCAGCAGGCACGCAGCCTCAGCTCCCTGCAGCTGGCAAAGGCCTCGCCTCCCAGAGCTGCAGCCTCTGCCCCTTCAGAAAAACCTAGGAAATCAGGCACATCTGCAGGGCCAGGCCGGGCTGGACTGTGCTCAGCAGGCACACACACACACACACACACACACACACACACACACGCACGTGTGCACTCATACGCATATTGTTAGGTTTCCACAGTGTTTCCAAATTCAAGAACTGGAGAGAAGGGGGCTGGCGCGGGGGGTGAGGTAAGGGGATTCCTAACTGCCTGAAGCACCTCGAGGTCTCTGCTATTTGCATTCTGCCTCACCCGGTTTCCTGCAGCCACTGAGAGTTAATCTCCAAGCCAAGATGAGTTTATTCGATTAGCTCCACTCCCTATAGACTCCCCCCCGGAAGCTCTCTGCCACATCCAGTACAAGCCTTACCCTTTTACCAGCCAGAAGAAGATTCAATAGAATAATCTTTCCCCCACTTTCCTTTCATATGATTGGAAAATAAATTGAAAATGAATTTCAGTCATTGCTTGTGTTTTAAATACGAGATAAAGGGCAGCCCCCCCACCCCCACCCCGCGCCAGCTAGTTCAATAGATCGAGGGAAGAAGGGGGGGGGTCCTTCTTCTTTGTTATGAGGCACACAAACACACTGTTGGGGAACAGGAGACTTTTGAGCAAATGTGGCAGGTCAGCAACAATATCTGTAAAACTAGGTTATTAAATTTTGACAGTTTCAACTGATGATTATTATTTTGTTTGTCTCTATAAAACTGCAGCATATGGTCACCAAAACTTGAATATTTTAAGTATTCCCTCCGGCATCCTAGTTCAAAATGTATCTTAAATCGCTGGTGCTACCACTTGGCTGCATGTTAAAAATCACCTGGAAAGTTTTAAGAACTCTGATGCCTGGATCCTATGCCTGGAAATTCTGCTTGAGTTGTTTAGGGTGTGGCCTGAATAAGGAGATTTTTTTTTTTTCCTAAAGCTTCCCAGGCATTTCCAAAGTTGGAGAATATTGTCATCCACTCTTGTCTGCTAATAGCGGTGTCAGGACAACCCAAAGATGTCACAGCCTCATCAGCGGCCCCGTTAAGCGGGATGCTCTTTCGCTCTTAAGCTTCATGTAAGAAACTTAAACTCAGTGCACTAGTCCTTTCCAGCCTTTTTCTCTCCAATGGGGCATGTGCTTGCCAAGACTAGGAGTTTGGCGGGAGTGCCCTGGGCAGGCGGTGACAGGAGTGTTTGCAAGGCAGCACGCATAGATGTGGTTATACAGGACCTGTGTCCCCCATTTGTCATCACTGTCACCGAAAATGATTCCCTGGGTCAAAAACAAATGACTTTAAAGCTTGACCCTGAAGATCCGACTTGCCTATTTGCTTATTCTGGTTCAAGAGCTGATGTCAAATGCTGCCCTATTAGTGGTTCCTTCTCACATTGAGGTTGCTCAGGTTGGTAACAAGGATGATGGGAGAAGGAGCTGCATTTTGATGCCGGACGAGATAGAAGGATGGCGAGGGGCTGAGCGCGATGGTGTTTGTTGACAAGGGAGACGGAAGTGGGAGAAGATGAGCAGGCAGGGATGCTACCTTCCTGGGGCACTCGTCCAGAAATCAGTGATCGCCACCGACTCGTTACCGCAGTAGCATTTGGGGTACAGGGGTCTTCCCGGGCCCACGTAGGAGACTCCTGCTTCCCCCACACAATGGAACTCACGGTTTACACAGCTCTCACCCTCCGTATTCTAAACTGCACCAAGAGCTAATTAAAGTGGACACTAACACTTCTTTTAATTATTCATTACAGCTCCAGTACACAGAGAGTCCCTTTTTAAAATTATAATAATTGTCAAATAATGATTCCCCAGCCCCTCTCACTTCCTCAGAAGCCAGGCACATGCTAGCTTACGGCCTAATTATATTAGGCCCACGTTACTAGCGGTCGAAGGAAACGTGGGGATCAAGCTCAGCAATTCTCAAGGAAGAATCCTATTTTAAAATTAGATTGTTAAAACCCCTCGGACAAAAGGCATGCCTGGATAAATGTTGAACGATCGAGTGTGTTCACGATCGTAAGATTATGTAGTTGTGTACAATGCATGCTTGTCCCACCACAAACCCTCAGCTAAGTCACATTACAGCCAAAGTTAGGATTTTAATACTAATAATAATAAATATAATTTTGAAACACAATCATTTAAAAATGTGTGATTTCTGTCCCACACAAAGAGGATTAAAACTTCCTAAACCGAATGTCCTTGATTCCTTTATGAACCAAATCCTGACAAACAGATTTCAATTTATTTGAGGTGATTCTTCCAAATGTCCTTGAAGTTTTCTATCTTGAGCTTCTCAGGCACTTTTTAAATATATGTATTTTCAGGCTCTGCCATGTTGAGACCTAAAAAAGGCATTCTGTCCTTGATTTACATTTCAGCAATTCAGAATTCTGAACACTTCTGCCTTCTCTTTAGGATATTTTACGGTAAGTTAGACGTCATCCATTTGGAATTTATGCTATTTCACCTTTGGAATGTGGGGTTCCTTTTGTTTGAGTGGTTTAAGGTAATCCCCTCCTCTGTACATTTCCAGTGTTTTCAAGACAACCCTAGTTTAAAATCCAACACAACATAGAACCCAGAAAATTTTAAAAATCATCTTATCAGGCAAGTCCTGCCATTAAATCGTGAAGTTAACAGGACACAAAACAGCAGGATTTTTTGTTGGATTCTCTGATAACAGCTTTTCCTTTTGTCTTTCATCATGGAAGGGTGGGTGGGACTTGACGCTGAATGTTATGCCTGGGTGATGTGAATCTCTTATTTTCAGGCCCTCCTTATGGGTGTTGCACCATTCGATAGTTTACCCTGCACATAGTAGGTGCTCAATAATTGCTCCTGGAATTTATAGATTGGCCATTCATTTTCCATCCCCTCGACTCATAGAGGAAGAATGTACGGGGTTCCGCTCCCCACCCCCCACCCCCAGACCCCTGCCTTCAGCCCTGGCTCCTAGAAGCTCAGCTGCTCTGCAAAGGCGAACCCAAGCCCACCCTCCCACTGGGCATCACAGACGCACCCCCTCCCGCCACATCCCTGCTATCCCCTTTTCTCCTGACAAAGTACAGAATATCAATAGCATTTTAAGCTTAGAAAGTTCAAGGGTCAATCGGCAAGGTGGTTAAGGCAAACTCCCCAGAGACCTGGAGCCCCACCCCAGCCCTCAATAGCCAGGCTGGGGTCCTTGGGGTGCTTGACAGTGACTGACGGCATCTCCAAGTAAATAGAGGCGTCCCCGGGAGAAAGCGCCGGTGTTCCGCATGCTAATTAAACCAACCAATTATGATAATTAACTGGCACAAATGTTTAAATGGCTGTGAATCCGAGTGAAGAGGGTTACCCCTTGGCTTCCACACCTTTATTCTCGTTAAAGGTAGGATTTCCAAACAAGATCAGGCTAGGATTTTTTGATCACATTCAAAATGTAGATAGTTTTGAAGCTCTTGGAAAGGATTTGCCAATCTGACTTCATCCTTAGACTCTTAAAGACCAGAAATATTAGAGAGAGAGAGAGAGAGAGAGAGAGAGAATAAGAGAAGAAACTCTAAGCCAAAATTGTAAACACCCACTAAACTGACAGGATGTTATGGGATGTTACTTTTTCCATCACTTCAGCTACAGTAATTAGACAAATTCAGCTTCACTGAAGGTCACCTTGACTTTTAGGAACGAAGCAAGGCTTGAATGATATGCTAATTAGGACGCATCTCTTTGAAAACCGTCTATGGCCGAATAGATACATATATATTTTTTTAAGCAAGCCCATGGTTAAAATAGTTTGCATCAAGTTCTTGCTTTTTGTTTTTTGCCTAAGGAGACTTGGTTGCTCAAGTTGATCCCTTGTTGTTGAAATTCAATCGAGGGCATTAAAGTGTAAACCAGTTGGAAAAACAAAGAGCTTTAGGGAAATTAGTTGCTTCAACAACAACAAACAAGCACTCGGTAATCTTCTTAGCGAAATTAATGAAGAGAAAAACCACCCCCTCAACTTGGGAGGAGAAAGACCCCAGCTCCCAAAGCCCAGTCCTGGGAGGTTTAGAGAGAAGGTGTGAATGAAGAAAGAGGGATTAAGTTGGACTTCAATGAGATCACAAAGAAATTTGGGGGATCTGAGAGCACAGCGCACCCATTTTCAGATGGAAGAGTATTTTTGAGGACCAGTGGGTCCTAATCCTTTATGCAAATCTCCTTAGATTGAAGTTTGCTTAAGTGTTTTATTTCTTTGCATACAATTAACACGTGAAGCTCTGAAATGCTAAACTACTTCAAAGAACATTTGGCCCTCTAAAAACATGCCGAGTTACCAAGCGTGCTGCATTTGACCATCTTCCAACATTTTCAGATAGTTTAAGAAGAAATCTCCCTTTTCTGATAGAGTTTTGGGGCTTTGCAACCGCTCCAAAAACAAAAACAAATGAACCATAAAAAAACGTCCAAGAACAATAAAACAACCATCTTTCTTTTTATCTTCCTTTCGTGGAGTTTAAGGTTGATACATACATCTCCTATTTCTTTCTTCCAATTTATCATGTTCCCCTGAACAATGATCAGAATTTCTTGTTTAACTTTGCATTTGGAAATAATTTCAGATGTACAAAATAATTTCAAAAGTTACAAAAATAAAAACAGTGCAAAGGATGCCCTGTCCCCTTTCTCTAGATATGCTTCCACTTGCTTTATCATTTGTGCCTGTCACACAACACACACACACACACACATAGATGCAGCTTGTTTCTCTAAACCCCTTGAGGGTAAGTTACCTGCCTCAAGTGACAAACCCCTGGATACTTCAGAAGGCACTTCCTAAGAACGAGAAATATTCTCTTACCTAGTCACAGTACACTCATCAACTGCACTAAAGTTAATCTTGACACAATCAGTTGTATCTAAGCTGTGATTTGTGCTTTCATTGTCAGTTGACCCAATAATACCCTTTCATAGCATTTCCTACCCTGTAGTATAGGATTCAGTCTAGGATCATGTCTTGCATTTGATCGTCATGCCTCTTTGAGCTTGAGCAATGTTTTGAAAGTTATTTAGGTGATAAGCAGTTGAGTATTTTTAGTAAATATATATATATATTACATTTAATAAATTACTGCAGTGTTTAATTTAGACACCCGAAATTCAAGTTTTTGCCAACTTTTGTAATTGATGTATATGGAATCCAAGAGTCAGGGAGCATGATAATAACAAGGATAGCAACAGCAACAGCAATAATAATAACCCTTTATTGAGCACTTCTTGCGTGCCAAGCACCGTGCTAATGACTCACATGCATAATCCGGGAATCCAAGGCTGCCTCTTGCTCTCCATGTGCGGAGGTGGACAGGCTTTGAGAAATGTGCAGGGCCTCCTTCTCCCTGCTTTTGGGAATCTCAGCACTGGAACCCCAGCCCTGTGATTCTGGCAGCCAGGAGTCCTGAGCCTGTTGGGCCTGGAGGTGGTGTGTGGGGCGTGAAGGAGGCCCAGCACCCCAGGTCTTTATCTCCACCTTCATGGGTGAATCCCACCCCACACCGGCAAGCAGTGTATCCGGGCACACATGAGCTTCGCTTGGCCAAGTGCAGGCAGGAGAGTTCTCCACACATGTGCCTGCCAGACTGTGCCCAGCCCTCTCCCAGCTGCACTAATTGGCTGTGCATCCCCAGGGAAGTGACTTAACCCCTCTGTGCTTTTCCTGCTTAGGCCCCACCAGAAATAGATGAAGCCTGTGGAGGGTTTTCAAAAGTTTAAGTACCTTGATTTAAAATGGTTACAGTGATTTCTTGCATCGACCAATGTGGTGATGTGCCTGAGAAGGCTTCGGAAATTGTACCTAGTTATGGTAGGGAAGGAAAAAGTGTAGGATTAAAATTCAGACCCTAGCTAACCGTGTCCTACATGGTTAGGACCATGTTAACATGCCAAATGTTAACTTCTCTGAGCTTCAGTTTCTTTATCTGTACACTGGGGACAATATTATTTACTCATCAAAATAAACATATTGGGGAGAGTCTAGGCCAGAACTTTCCAATGGACGTTTCCATGATGATGGAAATGTTTTATATTTGCATTGCCCAGTATGGCAGGTACTAGCCACATGTGGCTACTGAACACTTGAAATGTGGCTCATGTGATCAAGGAACTGAGCTTTTGGTTATATTTCTTTATAATTAATCAAAAATTACATAGCCACACATGGCCAGTAGCTCCCATATCAGACTGTGTAGATTTAGGTTCAACTCTACCACAAACTCGGATGCCCCAAGCAAGCACTTCTCAATCAGCCCCAGGAACTGAGAAGGTTTGCAAACCTCTGAGGGTCTCAGTTAAATTAGGGTGTCTCCAAACCCACTGACTTAACACCTGTTCCCCGTTCTCCCATTTGCTCTTGCACTGGGGGAGTTAGGAGCACACAGGGGTCTGCCCGCGGACGCACAGCCAATTAGCGGGGAAGAGAATTTCCCCAGTGGCCACATTCATTGATTTATTCCTCAAACATTTTCTGAACCCCTACTGTGTGAGGGAAGTGTAGAGCTGGCCTGAGCCTGAGGACCGAGGGAGCTCACCAGCTGGAAAGAGCAGAAAAGGAGTGGCAAAGTGTGTTCCAGGGTAAAACCCCAAGGGTAAAGGCCACGAGGCAAGGTCAGACCAGGCAGGTACAGGGATCACTGACAAGTCCAGTGTGGCAGAGGGTGAGGGTGAGTACATGAAAGGGCTAAGGGTCTCGAAGGACATGTCACCCTGCACCCCTGCTCAGGGCTAAGGCAGTAAGTCATCGTCACCCCCAGCTGGGGCGCACCGGCCCAGGGAAAGACTAAACAGGCTATGCGGAGCCCTGGTGGCACTTAAGATAACTTTGCGGAAGGAAGGAAAGGAGGCGAGGTGGAGAGGTGTTTACAGCCATGCTTATAACTGGAAAGAGCTGCTTTGGCACTCCACTCTAGATTAGGAAGTCACCCATTCATTCATTCATTCCACACATTTTTTTGAGCATGTTCTATGTACTAGGCAGTGGTACTGGATACAGGAGTGAAAAAAAAAGAAAAAAGACAAAGTCATAGTGATAAGGGCTAGGGAGAAAAATAAAGCAGGACAGGGGGTAGGAGGTGAGACGAAAATGGGGTGGCGAGGCTATTTCACTTAGCAAAGTCCAGGAAGGCCTTTCTACTGCAGTGATGTTTGAGAAGAGACCTGAAGGAAGGAAGTGATCGTGTGAACGAAGTGGATATGTGGAGGAGAAGCAGCCCAGGCAAAGGGAATAGTGAGTGCAAAGGTCCTGGGGCAGCAGCATGCCATCCAGGCGGGGCCGACTGAGCCCACGATGGCTGGAGTACAGTGGGAGGAGAGTGATGGGAGAGGAAATGACAGCAGTGGCCAGGGGACAGATAGTGGGGCCTTGGAGGTCACAGCAAGGGTGCTGGCTTTTTCTCTGAGAGGGATGAGGAGCCTCTGCAGAGCTCTGAGCCTAGGAATATATATTCTTAAAGCATTAAAGAAGCTGCTGTGATGTACAGGCAGGTAGAGGCTGGGGTGGCTGGTTAGAACCAGGCAAGGAACGATGGAGTCGTGGATCAAAGGAGCAGCAGTGAGGGTGGCTGTGTTTTGCAGGGAGGAATGCCATGACTTGTTGGTGGATGAGATGTGGGGTGTGAAAGAAAAAGAAAGCCTCAAGATTCTAAAAAGCCTGAGCCACTGGAAGGACAAACTTGTCATTTATAAAGACAGAGAAGGTGCCCGGAACAGTTTTGGTGAAAAGAGATGAGTTCATCACCGGACACTGTGAAACCCTAATGGACATCAAAGTGGGCAAAGGGGTGAGTCTTTCTCCCAGACTCTGATGCACGGAGTATTTTAAAGATGAATATTCCGTGTCCCATCCTCACACACCTTTCCACTCCCTCTAAGACACATTTCTTATAAGGAATTTTTTCCTGTTTTCCTGCTGCATGTTTAAAGACATGGCGAGGTCAAGGGAGTGGGTTATAATTTGTGAGTCTCCGGTGCCGGGGCGCACACAGGAGTCCTTGGCCCTGACGTGTGGAAAGAGACCCAGCTGTGTAGAAATTTCTCCACGTGAGACATCACAGGGTAAAATTTATCTCACGTAATAGGTTTAGCAGGAGGCAAAAAGGGTGATGGTGGCCTGAGCTGATCTTTTGTCACAGAGGCATGTGAGCGAGTGAAAAATTCCTCCTCGGTGGGCAAGGGGGTCAGGGCTGGGGGGCCAGGAGGGGTGGAGGGGGGTGGTCTCCTGGTACTTGTTTCAGGTGTGCCATCTTTGGAGTGTGTTTGTGTGTGTGCACTGCTGTGTGTGTGCGCGTGTGTGTGCTGATGCGTGCATGCATGCTGCAGGACTCTGCTGTGGGCTTCGCGCCCTCAGATGTGGACGGGTGGCTTTTCCTGGGTTTGGCTGGAAGTGACCCTGCTCACATTGTCCTTGGGGAGGCCACCTGCCTTAACAGCTTGTAGGAGTTTCAACCCCTCCTGCCCCGGCCGCAGTAATTCCTTTTGTGTTCCCAGACCCCTGTGCTGGCCAAGAGGTAACTTTCCAATTCTCCCACCCTCATCCTGTCCTTCAACTACAGAGCGGTTGACAGCCAGCTCTGAGCCCTGGTTCCCCACTTCTTAATTGTGTGACCTTAGGCGAGTGTTGAGCTTCTCTGAGCTTGGCTTTCCTCATGAGTAAAATGGGGATGATGGAATGGGCCTATGTCATAGGGTTTGTGGCAAGAACAAATATGGGATGCCACAGGGCCACTGCAAGTCCCCATGGTGCCTCTGTGGAAAAAGTGTCCCTTCCCCCTGGGACAATTCCCTGTACCAGGGCCAGGGCTCGGAGAGCAGAATGTGGACTAGATTTCAGCCCCATGTGGGCATCTTTGGCAGGGTATGGTTTGCCCAAACCCTGTGCACAGGCTACAGCAGGCAGACATGGTATGTTCTTTACAAATAGCAGCCTCTGTTACTACGTGCTGTCATGGCCTCTCATGCTGACGGCAGGCAGCTTGGCAGGGTGGCCACCTTTACACGCCTTTACCCCCAGGAAGTTTCTTCTCTGAATTCAAACAAGGTAACCCAAAAGGGGGTGACCCTGTGCATCACCAGAGAGCCCCACCAAGCCCCCTCCCCACCTCACCGCTTCTGCCATGGGTGGGGGAGGATGGCAATTACCGCTTAAACCTCCAAGTACCTGGGAGCAGCTGGTGGTATTTCTGAACTTGCAAAGAAGGGAAACTAATTTTCCCAGTTCCGGAAAATGGCTTGAGGCCTCCTAAATGCCCCCTCCAGACAGGCAGCTGGAGCAGGCTGGGGAGAAAGCTGCACTGCGTGGGCTTCCCAAGGACCATATGGGCAGCAAGGCCCGGCCGTGGCTACACCCGCCTTGCTTGTCATCCCCAATCATACTTGCTCTAATCCGTGTTTTAATTTACTCTGCTGGTGCAACACCAGCGCTGCCAGGGCAGTCCTTGGGGCCCCCTCATTCCTGCTGCCGATGACAAGGCGTATGCAAAAGGCACAATTATTCACCCACCAAGGTGACAGTGGAGGCCCCTGCCTGGGAATAAGTTTCCAGCTTCCAGCATTTTCATGTCAGGCGCCAAAGCACTTTGCAGTTTGCAAACAACTCTATGGAGACCATTTTTCTTTCTTCCTTTCTACTTTCTTTCCTTCCTCCCTCCCTCCCTCTCTCCACCCGCTCCCCATCTCTCTCCATCTCTCTCTTTCTTTCTTTTTTCCAGAGAAGCATTTGGATCATAGGAAGTGGTGGGACCTCAGGCGGTGGCAGGGCTCGTTTGCTGTTGGTCCTGAAGGCCTGGGTGGAGAAGGCACGCGTGGACTCCTCCGATGCTGCTGGATTATTGGATTTTTTTTAATCAAATAAGATTCACCTCTCCCTTCTCCGTCTCCTCCTCTTTCTCCTCCCGCAGGCCTAACCCCGGCCTGTTTGGCCTCAGACAAAGGGAAATATGTCAAGCCCGACCTATTACTTCGTACACTTTTGACTTTCCCTGTGTTCTCCTGAGGCCGGCGTCCCACGGCACCAGGACAAAGCAGCTGGAGGGCAGCGCTCAGCCCCGTGCCCGGGGTGCATGTCATCCGCCGTGGGCCGAGCAACGCCGGCGACACCTATCACTTTCTTATGGCCTAAAATGATTTTCTTTCTGGGAGGGCCGTTTTGAGAAAGAGAGGGAAGGAGAGAGAGAGAAAAAGAGAGCAAGAGGAAAGAAGAATAGAAAACCAATTTTCTTTCCCTTTTCAGGGTGTCATTTGCAATTTAAAGCTAACCTGGGGAGTGTGGGAACAATGGCGCTGCCCATAAAATGGTCCTGGCTGGCCCACATGCTGAATGGGGGTGATGTCGAGCTATTTAGCTCTTTGTCCTTCCATAATATCTACTTAATGCAGTTCAATAGCAGCGGATTGTTAGCAGCCTTACGGATTCTATTAAGTTCTCCCCAAGCCCTGCTGTTCTCCTCCAGCTGTTGAGGTCCTGGAACTTTCCTCAGGAAAACACCTCTGGAAAATGGATCTTTTCCAGCCTAGGAAAGAACCCCACTTGATTTCAGTCCTGTCACTGCTGCGTCCAGCTCAAAACCCTGGCCTGTGGTGAAGTGGAGCTGTCTTTGAGTCCCCAGCAGGCCCCCAGAGCTTTGATTTTGTGACAGTCCGAGATGTATAAAATGCCTCCACACCTCACATTCAATATCATCTTCTGTGTTCCGAAAGTTTTTTCTAAAAGCATGTTTAGACTCTTTCAGTCCTTTTCCTTTCTGCCTTTGTGAGAATAAACGATCCATTTTGTCCTTAAGATTTTGTTCTGCATTATGTTGAGATATAATCAGACAAGAGTTGAATTTCAGACGGGTTGACCCACTCGTACTATTTTAGATGTCTAATTAAGCGTTTCAGAAGTTTGATCTTGCCATTTTCTTTTTTTATATTTTGAAGCCAGTAGTCTAAATTCACTTTTAGGAAGGAAATACTTGCATGGGCCTTCAAAAAAAAAAGGGGGGGGGGGCGCTTTGGGCCAATTGATACAAGGGCTTCTCCCTGCAAAAAAATTTGCCTGATATTGGCTCAACATTCTTCTAACTCGGAGAGTCAGCTGGTGAGTCCCAGGACCAACACATTTAAAACACTCCAAGCCTGCCTAATAGGACTTTGCTGGACCAAACAGAGCCAGGCACTGGGTTTACCTCCCCTGGGCCTAGCAAAATGCTGGGCACATGCGGCTGCAGCAGGGGCAGGAGAAGCCTGCAATGACCAGTTAACTGGTCAACTAGTTCTAGAAAAATCCGGTTAGGAATCAAAGTCTTTTTCCCCCTGCTTCAAATGCCAATTGCCTGTAGGACTAAGCCTGGTCCAGCAGACACTTCCGGACCCCCTTCTTGCCTGTTGCAGAAAGGGGGCTCGCAGGCAGAGCAGCCCTGCATGGCGTGGCATCCGTGAGCTGGCCATTTCATCCTTCCAGGCAGCTGGCCCAGAACGGGCAGGGGTGGGGGGAGCCGCACAGGCGAGCCGAGAGGGGAAGGGGCCGCTCCAGGATTTCACACAGTTGGCTTGAAGAGGCCAGCACTAAGCTGCCTTTTCAACCACGGGAAACCCCGTCCATCTGGCCACCCTAAAACTCTGTTAGCTTGTTCCCCTCGCCCAGGGCTGATTGGGCCTCCTGAAGCAGAAGTAACGACATCAATGGTGTAAACCCCGGCCACTTGAGGGTATTACATTTCATTTCATGCTTGACTTAATCAAAACTGGGGAAATGAAATGTACACCTTTTTGATGTTCTTTTCCCTGCTGTTTAAAGAGAAGAATCTTAACCCATTTGATCTTCACATGCACCCGGTAAATGACCAAATATGCCGAGCTGTCAAAAGCAGAAGGCGGCCAGTTGCCAGGGGTGCTGGGTCACTGAGAAAGCACTTAATGCAAGCGGACTTAAGTTCTGAGCTCAGGCACTTGGTTGCAAATGTAGCCTTTCCCCCAGCGAGGCTGCAGTTATCAACTTTTTAAAGGAAAAGGTACATCGGGAACATAAATATGTCATGCCCCTGAGTTGTGCTTGCAGATGGGGCGGGCGTGGGCTAGCCTCGGCTTGAAATTTTCTCTCTGGTATCACCTTGTCCTGGAAACCTTTCTCGCCTTCTGCCAGCACAGGCTAAGAGGGGGACTCTGGAGTCTGTAAGTCTTTAGGCAGGTTACTTCACCTCTCCCGGGGCCTTAGCCAACTCAGCTGTAAAATGGGGATGATTGCAGTTCTGACCTCATCAGTTGCTATGAGAACTGAATGATGCAATGTGTAAAAAGTGCTCAGCACGCCAGGCACATAAGAAAGTCTCTGCTGCTGCAAGCTGTTTAATTAATACTATATTCATTATCAATCTATTAGAGCTCTCTGTTCTTGTTAATATATATTAATATACCCATTGCATGGGTATACAGTGGATGCTCAATAAATGACTATGATATACATAAATGGATGGGTGCCATTTCATATGGCAAGAGAACCCTGGGTTTCTTCTTGTCCCAGCTTGGCTATTTATATACTAAGTGGCCCCGGGCAAGCTGCTGACCGTCTCTCTGCCTCAGCCTCCTTGTCTGTAACAGAGCAGGCGAGACTGAGGATCTCAGAGATGGTAAAATTCCATCTTTACTCAAAGACCCGGGGGGGTGTGGGCAGAGCAGCTAGAGTAAGGCCGGTGGCCTCCCCGCCTCCCAGGTAGCAGGCAAGTGTTTAAAAATGACAGAAAGATGCCAAGGTGGGTTTGTCAGGCAGCTAGAGTTGGGGTTTAGGAGGACGTAGGCTCAAGTCTCTGCAAACACATCTCTCTCTGGGCCGCCCGCAGACAGATTCCTGTCTGTCCAGCAGGGCTGGGGAAGGGGTGCGGGACTGCCTGTCCAGAGTTGGTGGGATGGTGGGGACAGTGGGAGGCGGGGACAGAGCTCTAAACTCAGAGCTGGTTGAAGTGGATATGATGGTCCCTCTTAGCTGGGGGTTTACAGCAGCCTTGTCCATAGAAACACCAGGAGGGGGTGCTTGTTGACCCCCCAGCCCTGGTCCTAAATCCTGCACTCTAAACTGGCTCAGCAGGGACTCTCTAGCCTCCCGGGGTTCGAGGAACATTGCCTGCATGTGCCCTCACCCAACCAGCCTTGCCAGCTGCTGACTCACTAGTGACCTTGAGCAAGTCACAAGGACTCTCTGGGCTGCAATGCTCTCATCTTTGAACCGAAGAAAACAAATATCTGCCTTCTCCTAGGAGGATCAATGGAAATAAACCACCCACCGTGAGGGCAAGTGTTCCGCTCACCTGTGAGGGCTGCTTCTCTAGAGGGACACATCATTTCAGCCCGGAAGTGAAAGATCAACCGAGGCCTCCCAGGCACCAGGCAATGGGGTTGCTTACAAGTGCAGAGGAGTTACTAAATCGTGTTATGTCCATTAGATGGAACACCATGCAACCAACAGAATGAAAGCGGCATCTGTAGCAGCTGACATGGAAAGATGGCTGTGACATGATGTCAACAAAAAGAAGTAAAGAAAGCATTCAGAGCATGATGCTGTGTGTCCACACACATGTAGGCATATATGTGTGTGCATGTTTGTGCATGTGTGTGTGTGTGTGTGTTCACATGTTCAGCACAATGTCCAAGAGCACAGGCTCTGGAAGTGGACTGAGTGCTGATCTGTACTCTGCCACTCAATAGCTTAATGATGTAGGTCAAGTAACTTAACTCCACTCTTGCCTCCATATGCTTATCTATGAGGTGGGGCTGATACTGAGGTCTATTAACCTCATCTGGTTGTTGTAAAAGTTAGATGACATGCTTATAGCAGACACCTCAGAACATGTAAGCTGTTATTAGTTGTCTCTAGAAGCATTAGAAAAGTCAGGCAGATACATACCCAGATGACAACCAGGGCCCCTCTCATTTCTGTATTACATAACTGCAAAGCAAACCATCGAAAGAGGTGTGAGATTTTAAAGGAAGAGAAACAGCACCAGGTTGGGGAAGAGCTACATACTCTGGCACAAAAAAATATGTCCAAAGAGCTGTTGGGTAATTGTCAGTCTGCATAGTGCAGGTTCCCTTTGCCAATAGCAGTGCTGTGTCGGTCTGAGTACTGAGGAAACTCTGTAGCCAATAGAGCAAGCTCCTCCCAGTGCTGACTTAGGAGCCGGGCTGGGACTAGGGTGAGGCAAGTGAGGCATCGCATTCATACGACCCCAAGAGTGAGCACCTCCTTAAATTCTGCACCCTACATACCTCGCTTGCCTCACTCTACTCGCAGCCCTGCTCAGGAGGGTGGGAATCTATAAACGTTCACTTACTATGCTCTACATTTCTGCACTTTAATTATCTTGGCAATGAACAGGATAGGATATTAATAAAGAGTGCAATAATAATAACGTTCGCTACTATTATTTATCTATTTGGATTGCAGGTGTGGGGTTGCCTGCACTCCTGCCTCATACATGGTGCTTCTCAAAGTGCTCTGTGAAATGACACTTGCAGCCAGCCCTGTTGGAGCCCTTGCTGTGTGCCCATCCTTGCGCTGGCACAGAGGTCAGCCCAGCCAATGCTCCCAGCGGGCCTTCCAGATGGGGCCTGTTATGGCCATTTTAAGATGAGGAAACATGAAAGCCAGAGACCTCAAGAGATTTGCTTGGGGTTGCACAGCTTGCAAGGTATAGAGGTGGAATTTGAGCCCTCTAGGCGACTCCAGAGCCTGCATCTTTAACAGATAACCCACTCTGCACTGCTCCGTCCACATTTGGCTCAAAAATCTCATCTTCAACTGACCTGCTTTGAGGTCTCCTGGGACTTTCTCTCTCTGTGTTTTGTAGAGCAGTATGTAACAGGCCTGGCTTGATATGCAAAGGAACCCAAATATCCCACCAAGAAAACTCCAGTCTGCTCCACCCCTGGGCTATGCCAAAAAGTTTTTTTTTTTTCTCCCTTTTGTTAAGAGGCCTCATTTATCACTTGATGAAAACATTTGTAATAGATAATCAAATGCTGATATGTTGCAAGGGACAATGCCTTATTTGTTAATTACAGATTAACACGAGCAGGGACCCACAGTGCCAGAAAGGCAAAGGGTTTTGACACCTTTTCAGTGACACAGGCTGAGTCCCAGGCAAGAAAGCCCCGAGCCCCTAAAGGGTCTCCTCCAGGATGGTGATCCACCCACGGCTCTTGTGTGACAAGATACATAGTTTCTTTTCAGCAACAGGCAGATTATTGGTTACTATAGTTTCCCTAATGCTCAAATACAGCTCAGGCCTAAGCTCAACAGAATAGGTTAAAAGGTGCCGAAGTTTGGCCCGGGAAACCACATGTTGAGAATCAGACACCAAACAAAGCAAAAAGCACATCTCTCTGGTCTTTGATGTCTTTTCTGAGGGATGTAGAGTGAGAAAAATACAACCGGTGCTCAGGCCTGGGGTTTGATGGGCCCCTGTGACAATGCCGGGCCGAGTGGGAGCTGAGCACAATGGCCCAGACTGTGACCCCGTCCCAGGCGACCCCCCCACCACCACACACACACACACACACCCCGCTGGAACCAGGGCTTTAGCTCCCGGTTTCTTAGAACGCTTCTGCTGGCCTCCCCCAGCCCAGCTCCACCTCGGGCCTTCCAAACCTGTTCCTTTTACCAGTTCCCTCCCCAGAGATGCGACTTTCTCACAAAAATGCCCTCGCTGGCCCCCCCGCCTCAGCCCCTTTAAACATAGCCACCTTTAGCTGGGTCTCCCTGCCTGCTCGGAAATTCTCCTCAATCTGCATAAACATCTTTCCTCCATCTCCGAACAGGCGATGAGCTTTCTCCCCCTCAAATAATTCATCTTTGCTCTAAAATATTGCTTTGCGTGTCCCTCGGTGGAGACGGTGTGACGTTTCTCATAAACGGGATTGAATTAACCACTCTTTATGCTGGCAATGCGGGGGCTCTCCCCTTCTGCCGAAATCTGTTTATTTCGTTTTGCTTTTTATTTAAATTTAGGGAGCAAGATAAATGCACTTGCCCATTTGGAGATCTTCATCCATCACCGGCCGGCTGCGTCTGGGAAAATAAGTGTGGGGGGAGCGAGAAGCAGCCAGAGTCAAGCCCGCCGAGGGCTGGATGCTTTTTTGGGTGGTTGTTGCAGCATTGTGCTTCCCGTTGTCATTAGTTCTTTATAATGTTTCATGAAAAATATCTAATTGTAACAACTGTATTCCTCGAGTGAACATATTCCTTGTATTGAATCTCTCACAATGGCCATAGGATAACTGTCCTTGAATTTGAGCCTTTTGTGAGCTGTCAATAGGCTTACAATGTGCTGAATAAGCAGGCATATTAATGGGCAGATGCGGTAGCCAGCCATTCTTCAGCCTCAAATCTTCTTATGCAAATACCCCATGAATTCAGTTCAAAGCGCTGCCTTCAAAATGAGCTGAGCCTCCCTCTCAGAAGGGACCCCGGGAGAAAGTGACATGAGAAAAGTTTAGACACTTGTTTTTATAACTGAACATGATCTTGTTATCATAATCTGATACTGGCCACTTGCATGGCCGGCTTGTAGGATTTTAAACCCTTAACAGAGAGAGATCAGCTCTGCCTTTGTGGGAGTGTGGACAGAACCCCGGTGTGCGGGGCGGCCGGCGGGGGGCCGGGGGCGCAGTTCGTGCTTTCCCAAACAAAACTTTTCACGATGAAAGCTTTTATCCTATGATAATCACCGGGCGGGTTTCGGCTCTGCTGGTGAGGTTGGCAAAGGGCAGTGAAGGCGAATTCTTAAAAAATGAAAATGACGGATTCTCAAGACTACCCTCAGTCAGCCTGAGTCACCCCTCAGGGTCCCCAAACCCGCCGTTGTAGAGTGTTCAAAGATCCTGGAGGATAGTGTCACCTCCACCCCAACCCCAGGAAGGATGATAATGTGGTTTTACTCTTTTCTTAGTCTTTTGACGTATATCCACTCATTTAATTTTCACAAATAACCTATGAAATGGCTACTACGATTATGCCCATTTTACAGAGGAGAAAAAAATGAGGAAAGGGGGGGTTAAGTAACTTGCCCAGGTACTGAAAGATTACTAAGCACCCCCGCCCCCCACTCCCGGGGGAAAAAAATCTGTTGCTGGTACATGAGCTAATTCCAGTGGGAGTTGGGAATTCCCCCCCATGGAGACTTTTCTTGCTCCCTCTTAACTCCCTGTGCTGGGCACCAAACCAGCGTGATAATACTTGGCTTATGGGTCCCGAGGAAGTGCATTTTCCTCCTTGACACAGCAACGTCATAATACATTTCAATTTAGAAAAATATTTTAGAGAAGAGCGCAGATTTAATAATCACGTTCCTTTCCATACCGTCCCAGTTCTACAACTGCATCGCCAGCTGCATCCCATAGCCACCCTGAAGTTAAATACACTGACGCTTCACATATCCAACTGAAAAGCAGTTTTGCTGCTTAATGAGAAGCACCGAATTGTGTGATAGAATTACTAACGGTAAAAGCCGCCATTTCCTGAGGGTTGGCTCACGTTTGCTCATTTACCCGTCGAGTGTCAACTCGTTTTATCCCTCAGGCCCACGCTGTGAAGACGGCGCACTGACCACTCTCATTTAGAGTTCAGGAAACTGAGGCCCAAAGAGGTTCCGTCATTTGTCCAGGATCAAAGAGCTGCAATTTGAATTCAGGAATCGTGGCAGTCAAGATGTTGGAGCCGCTCTGGGGGTGGGTGGTGGCTGCACTGAAATTGCCACTGCACCAGGTTATCCTAGCTGGCCTTCCCTTCTCCAAAGGCCGGTTTCTTTCCTTGCACCTGGCTCCCCATCTCTCTCTGGAAGGGATTTTGGTTAATTATGTTTCTGCCTTGTCTTCCCCACATTGTGTGTGTCTGTGTGTGCATGTGTGAGTGTTTGGGTGTGGAGGATGAGAGTGGGGTTAGGGGGGGTGGTAAAGAAGCAGCAGGATGATTTACCATTAGAGAGAATGAGTGACAAGGAGAGAGACAAGAAATTTGCCCAGGGTCCTGCATCTGGGTCACCTGATCTCCAAGATACCGTCAAGCCAGAGATGCCCCTCTCCCGTAACTTAGGACCAGAGAGACTCAGATAACAGGAGGGTGACACATGTCTATGCTCTCCAGAATCACACGCATCTAACAGCAACAGTAATGATAAATGATGATAATAATAAGGACTAATTACAGATGCCTTACCATGCCCCAGGAACTAACCACTAGCCAAAGATAGGAAAAGACAAAAGAAAATAAATGCTGCAAACGTGGAATAAAAGTAGGCAATTGTTGGGAACTTAAAGACTGTGAGGAATTCTGGGAATACTTAACAAAGATGGTAGCATTTTAGGCTGGTTAACAATGAATGATTCCAGCAAAGAAGTTCTAAGCAGGCAAGATGGTTTTATTTGGCCAGCACGGTGTTTTGAAAATGGGGAGAAAGCACATCGATATCTGGATTCTTAGCTTCTTTTGAAAAATAGGAAGGTCTGGCAACACGAGGTCTGCCGTCCTGCTCAGCCGCGGCCAGCTAGCTGGCACTTTACACAAGTGCCATGTTCACTTTTCCAGAGTCCTCACCAGTCCCTATTGTCCAGGCCCATAATTCCTCATCCAAAACTTCAGGGGCCAGATGTGTCTCCAAATCCAGACCTGTTTAGATTTTAGAAAGGTAATATGGAGTATAAAGTAGGTCTAGGGCAAAAGCCTGTAATCAATCCAGTAATAATTTCTATAGTGAGATGAGTGGGATGAATAAAGGTATTAAGCATCTCTCCTCTGCCTGGGTCAGTTTTTACTGCCAGTTAAGATCAGGTCAGGGCAGGGTTTGTCACAAATGATTTATAATCAACATGCATGCCAGAACATTTTGGGTTGGGGGAATTCAGATAAAAGGGGTGTGGTCCTGTCTTCTGCCCAGTCTGCCTCATTCACCTGTGTTCTGAGCTGGCCCCTATAGGCACCTGTGTTTTCAATTTCTACATTAAGGAGATGAAGTCCAGGGATGGTGGATGAGTGGCAGGAAGAACCATTTCTAGGTAGAGGAAATTGCATGCACAAAAGTACAGAGGCAGGAAAAGTAATGGGTATGATTCTTGGAGATATTTGCTAGATAATGTTGAACGCTCAGGTTTCCTTTGAAACAACTTGGAGAAAAGGAAACGTGCTCCAGAAAATCCTTCAGAGTACAAAATGCTGTGTGTCCCCTGTTTGGTCCTGTTCGTACCCATGGAAGCTCATTTCAAGGATGGCCATTCTAGATGATTCTATAGAAGCCCTTACACTGGGTCTTGAGCTTAGCAGCAATGAGGACACAGTCTGCTCCGCTGGTGACATCATCTTTGCTCTGCCGCATGAGTCAGGACAGGTCGGGGTGCCACAGGGTGATCAGCAATCTCTTAGCCAGACAAATCGCGGGGACCCCCCAACCGTGCTGAAAAACTCTCTGTTTAACATTTCACCTGGGCTCAAGATTAAGGGAAAAAAAAACAAAAACAAAAAACAAACCCTGATTATTCCTTTATATTATCTGGTTTATCTCGAAACCAAAATCTTATTTATTTCCCATTTAAACAGCCCATTTTGAGTCACAGCCCTCACTTGCTCAATGGCTTTACAGCAGGGGACAAAAGAAGCAAAGATCCCTGCCCTCTGCGAGCTTTAAGCTTTAGTGGAGGAGGCTGGTCGGTCAGCGGCTCCCACAGTGTCAATTGCATGCCACTTAGAGACACCAAAGCAGCGGGCCCACCCCTAGTGCTCTTCAGGAGAGAAACTGAGTCACATCTAATGGAAGGATTGGCTGTGCTCTCTTCTGCTCCTATTTTGGTCACATTTAATAACTATCTTGCACAGATAAAATGCTGCTAACTTGTGTCTTCAATCTGAACACATTTGGACATTCCCTTGAAGAAAGATAACTCTTTTTTTTTTGTCCTTTCCCAGCGATGTAGAGATGTGGACAGGCTCTTAGAAGATGGCTGTGGTTAGATCGCCATCTCCCTACAAAGTACATTTTGTACTTTAGAGGGGTCTCAACTTTCCCAAGAGTTTTTCCTGGAGGGTAATTGGAAACTGTAGTTAACGTAGCATGGCTTTTCAAATTGAGTTGAAAAGTTCATCAGAATGTCATTAATCTGCTTTACGTAGCCCTTCTTGATTAAGTCGAACGTGTGTCTGACCGATTATTTATGAAGCAGGGCTCCGGAAGGGGCTCTTTTGGCATCTGTGGTCCGATATTGAGTTGGAGATGGACTGGCACTTCACAGGTGGGGGCTCCTAGCCCTACTTCAATGCCATCCCCACCCACTCCCAGCAAGAGGAGACTTGGTGGTGGGCCACACAAGGAATCTCTAATCAATCAACAATTTTTGACGGCTAAGTTCAGTTGAGCATCTACCATCTACAAGGTACGATGGAAGATGAAAACAAACAAACAATGCAAGTCCTTGCAATATTGGGGTGGTTATTTGGAAGAAATTCTTGCTTATTTCAAACTAGAGGTAACCCTAACTTGATTTTTCTCAGGCTCTCTTCTGTATGATTCAGGCTGAGACCCTGGGTTTGCCATCTGAGCGCCGCTCTGCGGTGGGGTTGGCCAACAAGTGAAGTTAGAACTTCACACCATGGCTATAATGATAATGACGATGTTTCTATATGTCCAACTCTCAGTTCTTACAACACCTCAGTGAAAGCAGGACTGTTGGTCTCTTTCTTCTGGAAAAGAAATGGAGTCCCCAGAAGTTTAGTCCATGTGCACAGACGCTCCGGGCCCAGGTCTGAAACTAAGTCTGTGACAGAAGGGTACCCTGGCACTTGAGGGAGATTATTCCCCTCAAATCATCTTCATTTGGACAGAGAGGGCATTCCTCAGCCTAATGGCACAGAAGGCCACAGGACCCCTCACTCTGTGTGACAGAGTTTTTAATGATTTGGGCACAAGCCACAGACCAGTGACAGATGACACACAAGCCTTCTGGGAGACTCAGGGCTAAGTAGACTCGTGGAATCACTCCAGGTCAAACTGAAAACGCCAGGGAAAAGCCAGTGGGTCCAAGAAAGAACTGGAACTCTGGCCCTCTCGAGGCCGCCCTGCACCAGCTGCATTCCTTGCTGCATACCTATACCTCCGGGGGTGCTGGGAAGGAGGGAAAGTGCCATCCTCGGTGGCGCTTGCAGCCCTAGGCCTTGCCTCATATTACTGCAATTTCTGTTCATCCTGGTGGCAAAAATATGGTAGGGTGAGGTGCCTGAAAATTCTGCCAGCAGGCTCAATAAATGTCATTAGACAATATTTATATTTGGGTCAAGTTTTCCTCTGAGATAGAAAGAGAGAGAGAGAGAGAGAGAGAGAGAGAGACAGAGAGAGACAGAGAGAGACAGAGAGACAGAGAGAGAGAGAACCAGTATTTCTGGAGTTTCAGATGCTTTAGGAGCTCTTGACCTGCTCTGGACAAGCTGCCACTCAGCGCCTTGAGGCTCAACCAAACCCTGTTTTATGAGTTTCTAGATTTCCCAATGACATCTTTATTAGTGTCCAATTCCAGATTGTGGCTTCTTAGGGTCGAGTTCGTTTTTCTATGGGGGTGGGGGAGGGTGCGTGGTCCAGGAATGAACCCAGATCTCCCGCATGGAGGGCGAGCACTCTACCAGTGAACCACCGTGCGCCCTCTCACGTATCTGTGATACATCCTGCAGGGAGAGGGGGCACTAGACACAGAGATGCCTGTGTTTTGTTTGGTTTTGCTTTCATGCTTTGGCGGTGGCGGCTACTGCTGCTGCTGCTTCCTCCTCCTGCTCCTCTTTCTCTTCCTCTTCTTTTCCTTCTAAAATTTGAAGTATGATGCCAGGTTTTATATTATGCAGTAAAATATATCACCCCAATACACCAGCACCTCCCTGCCTGTGTGGCTTTTCTGTAAGGTAGACAACCTTAAATGAGGTCATTCTGAATTTTAATGCCTGGACTCGCCTCTATTTGTGAAAGACAAACACCTCAATCTGAACTAACTTCAGCAAAAATGGGATTTCATGTATTGACTCATTCGACTAAGAAGTCATGAGTAGCAATAGGTTTGAGCATGGCTGAATCTGTCATCATATGCTATTAACAGGATCTAGTCTCTCACTTCTTCTTTCCTCTTGGTTGACTCTTTCTTCAGGCAGTCTCACTCCTTAACTTGTAGGATGGCTTCCAGTGACCCTGGCTTACATGCCCCTGTATCCACATCTGACCTACTCTCAACAAATAGAACCTGTCTCTAATTGGTTCAGATTGGAGCATGTGCTCATGTCTGAACCCATCAGAAGATGCAATGTGCTGATTGGCTTTGGCCTAGGTCACATCTCTGTTCTGGAATCTGGGGTGGAAATGGCTCCTTCCAAGACACACAGATTGAAAAATGAGACTGGGGTTGGGTGTGTTTGCAGGGCGTGGGGGGTATCTTCAAAAGATATATGGATTTTTGTTTCCAAAAGAAGAGCCAATAAATTACTGTTACACAAAGTTAGCATGTTTCTTCCAAAAATCTAAGGGATCTTAAGGCAACTCATCAAATGAGTAACTGACAAATGCAGCAGCTGATCTTATTGTTTCCAGTATCAGAGAATATAACGTTTCTGAGGGAAGTAGGTTTCCAGACTCTTTGAGTGAGGAAGCTCTGAAACAAGCAAGGATGGCCTTCCTCCAGTGTCATTTTAAATCAGTACACAAAATGCCCTTCTAGAACTTTCCACTTAGCCCCCAAGCCACTAAGTCATGTTTGCTCCTGTTGGAAATGGATCAAGTTGGAAACATTGCTGGATTTTTCCTCTCATTTCAGGAGACATTGTTCTTTTCCCTCACTTACCAAGGAAACCTTAAACTGAGTGCAAACATTTATTTAAAAAAGCACACAAAACTTCAGTTTCAACAACTGAAAAATCTAAAGGAAATACCATACATGGTCTTCTACTCACATGGAAATTTTAACTTTTAAAGTGGGGTCCTATCCCTCATTACTTTTGGCCAGTGGGTCTCAACTGGAGGCAGTTTTCACCTGCAGGGGACATCTGGCAATGTCTGAAGATTTATTAGTTTGTCACAACTGGGGCGAGGGTGCTAAGGGCATCGAGTTGGTGGAAGCCAGAGTGGCTGCGAAACACCCTGCAGTGCACAGGACAACCCCCATAACAAAGGATTATCCAGCCCAAAATGTTAATTGTGTGAAGATTGAGGAACCCTAATTTTGACCTTTCCAACAGCTCTGTGGGGACAGTCAGACTGGTGATACAGTGGCTTAATTGGCATTGACCCCAGAGATTGTATTAACTAGATATGCATTTGGCTGCATAAAACAGAAAACCCAACCAACAATGCTGTAAGCAAATCGATGCTTATTTTTTCTCAATCAGAAATCCAGAGACTGGTAGTTTGGGTACTCAACGATGCTATCAAAAACCTGGTCTTGTTTCTCTGTTTTGTCATCCCTGATGGGCTGGCTTTCATTTCCATGTTTATCACCTTCTGGTGGTAAAAGAGGTTTTTGCAGCTCTCTGAATCGTGTCTGTTCAAAGTAGGAAGAACGGAGAAAGGGTTGGCACCAGCCACGCTCTACCTTTTATCAGGCAATTGGAAACTTTCCCAACACCATCCTCTTCCCATCAGGCTTCCGCTGACATTTCACTGGCCAGAACTGAGTCACGTGACCACCTCTGGCTGCAAAAGGAGCCAGGAGAGGGAGTAATCAGCTTTCCAACTGGTTTTTCTTGTTGAAGCCTAAGGATGGCATGTAGGAATCCATTGTAATCTTTCTCTCTACTTTTGTGTGTTGGAATTTTTTCTGCAATAAAAAGTTAAGAATAAATAAGGCAAAATTTGCATGCCCATTACACTTGAAGAAATAATCCTTGTCAGGTTTATTAGAACCTTTGGGGCTGGAGGTTGGCCAGCAGAGGCCAAAAATGTAGGAGATCTGCTCTCTTCTGCCCGGTGAGAGACTGAGAAGCCGGTAGAAGTCTCTAGCTGAAGTTTGGGCTGGAAGTCATCACAGCTCCACTCTGAGCCGCTGGTGGCTCTTGCTTCATTAAAATAGCAGGAGAAGTCCCTCATTTCACCCAATTTAATTTTCAACTTTTATAATTCATTTAAAATTCGATCAAGGAGTTAATTTATGACAAGGGCAAGGGGTGCCCTGTGTGCTCATTGTGGGCAGAGGCATTCTAACTTAATTTATGGTTAAGGCAGCTTGTTATAATTGAGTGCATAAAGGTGGTTTCTCATCTGGATTTTAGAGTTCCAGGGTGAGTGGAGAGAGAACTGGGCGTACCAGGCTCTCCTTATGGGGGCTGGGAAGGTGGGTGAGTCCACATGCTGGCAGAATGCTGGAGGAGGGCACATTTTGATTAAATGCCATCAATCAAAACTTGCCAAGGGGGTGAGAAAACCGAGGATGGCAGCCAGCCCTCCCTGCTCTTCCCCGGATGTCTGGGTTTCTCTGAACGGCCCTAGGAGGATGGGAACATGCTCTGGAGCAGGGAGGAAAGTGCAGCTGGCGTGCCTGCCAGGTGAGATTAAGACTCACTCAACGGGAAGGAACTCTGCAGAAAGCGCTGAGGTGCCCCAGATTGGCTGGGGGTGCCGCGGACTTGAAAGTTGTCTGTTCACTAGCTCGGGGTGCAGCAGGGGAGGCTGTGCATTTAAGTGTGTACACATGTGAGGGCGTGTGTGTCTATCTGTGAATGCATGTGATTGTGTGGACGTGAAGGAATGTGTACATCTGTGATGTGTAGGAATGTGGGAGAATGGGTGTAAATCTGTGAAAATGTACATGGATGCAGAGAAGGGTATATGTGTGACTGTGTGTACGTGAATGTGAGGGGATGTGTGTATATCTGGGGATGTGTGAGTGTGCATTTGAGTGTAGATAGATGGGGAAATTTGAATGCATCTACGAATGTGAGGACATTCACACAAATATGTATACACTCACCGATGTATGAGGTATGTGTGGGGGCGAATGGGGG
>PVIY010025722.1:0-36311 GCA_004026745.1 Myrmecophaga tridactyla | reverse complement strand
GGACATAGAGATACACAGAAGCTAGAGATGAGTGAATGGTTAGCTAATGAAACTGAACTTAAATGTAAGGGAATGGATAGAAATGAAAGCAGTTCATTAGTGGGTCTATAAGTAATATTGCCATATTGAAGGTGATCATGATTAATTGTGTATTCCACCAATTAACCCTACAAATATAAATAAGTTCTTGTATGAACTACTCCAAAGGTATGAATGTTCTACACAGAATGAATAATATTGGGGTAGAGGGGAAGACTACAACTACAAACTATGATCTATGTTTAACAGGAAGACACCAACATTGCCATAGCAACACCAGGGGTAAATAATTAGGGGAAAAGGACAAGAGTTATGGGGAGGTTTGGATTTTTCATTTGGTGAGGGATGAACCTCTCCAAGAACATCAACTAGTTCCAGTCCCCCATCTCATGTTATCGACACCCCTTTCCAACATGAAAAAGAAAGAGCAGAGTCCAAATATCCCTAAAGATTGAGAGAAGGATCAAAGAAGGAGGAGTTACAATAGAGAAGACAGGATTTAACAAGTGCATACGGCTGCTGAATCATTATAATATTTCTTGTAGTCTCCAGTGTCTTGGAACAACTAGAAGAAAAAACCTAAAATTGTTCAACAGTAACCCACACCAAATTCTGAAATCTGTTTTATAACTACTTGTTACAATGTACCCTGAAATTCATTGCTTTTTCGTGTATGTTACATTTGATAATAAAAACTGTTCTAGAAAAACCAGTAAAATCATAAAATATGTTAAATGGTGACTAATAAAAAAAAATTGCACAAAGACTTGCACCCTATTCCAGAGCAATTGAGGACATTCTCGGTTGTACGCAGGACAGTTGAGTATTTTTCAGTAAAAAAAAAATCTCACTGTTTTCTATCTTGAAATTAAGTATGTTTTATGGAGATGTGTACAGCTGCCAGGCTGACAAGGGGATGGATTGTGGTGGTTAGGTTGATGAGTCAATTTGGCCAGATAATGGTGCCTAGTTGTTTGGTCAAGCAAGGACTGGCCTAATTGTTACAGTGAGGATATTAAATGGACTAAAATCATCATTAAGATGATTGCATCTCTGTCTGATGACACCTACTGTGAACTGAGGATATTCCCTTCAACAATGAGAGACATCTCTGCAATCAGCTGAAATCTTTAAAAGGAGAAGTGATGATATCAGTAATCATAAGAATTTTCATCTCTACTTCAGTAAGCCAGTTTCTCTTTGGGAATTCTTTGAAAATCTTCACTGGAGCTCCCAGTGTGCAGCCTGCCCTATGGAATTTAGACTCGTGCATCCCCATGGTAGAATGAGACAATTTTATAAAATTTCATAATATTTTCAGATATCAGTTCTATTTCCCTAGAGAACCCTAATAAAGAAGTAATTAATAAGAGCATATATATATGAAATGGGAAACATTCATTACATATTAGAGGATTAACATAATCTTAAAAAATGGTTCTCTGCAAAGACAGTAAAATAGGTAAATTTCTGACAAAAATGATTTAGTAAATGAGAGAAAAGTCACAAATAAAAAAATTAGGAATTAAAAGGTTACCTAACTTTGAAAATGGCATAATTTAAAAAAATAAAAAGTGATAACTTTTATGCAAATAAGTTTTAAAACCTATATAAATAGACATGTATCTAGAAAAATATAATTTTCCAACAATGACAAAAAATAAACAGTAGAAAAACACTATAATCATAAACTAAATAGAATCAACACCTTAAAATCATCCCATAAAGAACACTACCAAACCAAGATCAATTTAGAGACAGTTTTATCAAACTTAAAACTAATGGATAATTCAATTTTAAACAACCACTGTTGAAGAAAATGGGAACTAGAGTACAAAACAGAAACATTAAAATCTCGGTCATGAAAAGAGCCACAAATATCCAAAATAAATTATTAGCAAGCTTACTCTAATAGTCTGTAAAAAAAGATAATGACAAAAATCAAGCAGTGTTTATTCCAGATGGGCAAAATCTATAAAACATGTATAAATTTAATTCACCACACCAATAATGAAAATATGCATACAATAAAATTCAACTGTTATTTATCATAAAAGCTCTTAGCAAATTAAGAATAAAAGAAAACTTCTTTAACTTGTTAAAGGGCATCTATAGAAAGCCACACTGACTGTTGTTCTGAGTGGTTAACCTTGAACAAGGCACGATTTCAGCCACACTCCCACAGAGGCACTAGCTGGTGGCATTAAAGCCCATGTAAAAAAGGGAAAAACAAAACTGGAATGATTCAGAGTTCGTGATTGCCAATATAGAACCCTCTTTCCTTACACACAAAGAATTACAGAAAAGTAACAGAATTAATGACAGAATTTAACATGGTCATGTCTAAGATGAACATTAAAAATCAACTGTAAAAAAATCAATTGCATTACTATATTAATTAATAAAGTAGTAGACATTGCTACCTATCATAACTTGCCAAACCCCAACCAAAACCATTCCAGCCAATCCTAAAGAACACTCAGGGCAATATATAAAATTCCACAAGTGTTCCATGCACTAGGATAACTTTCCAGAAACCTGTGGTCTCCTGATGGGTCCCTGGACCAGATAAGCCCTGAAACCCAGAGGGCCCAGCCTCTCCAGTACATCAAATAGTTCCATCTTTCTCTACCCCATATTATCAATAGCCCCTTCCAACATGGAAAAGTTAGAATGGGCATAGCTCAAACATCCCTAAAGAGTAGGAGAAAGATCAAAGATGATGGTGGAGTTATACAGAGAAGGTAGGGTTTAACAAATGAGTATGATTGCTGAATCACTATACTGATATTTCCTTTAGTTTTCAGTATCTTAGAGCAGCTAGAAGGAAAAACCTAAAATTGTGGAATTGTAACCCATTCAAACTCTGAGATCCATTATACAACTAATTGTTATGCTGTGCCTTGAAACTCATTGTCTTGTATATATGTTATTTTACACACAAAAAAAAAGTGATGATAAAAAAATATATTTCTTCTAGGCTTCAATGTTCTGGAGCACTAGAAGGAAAAATCTGGTATTGTAGCTCATGACAAACTCTGGGATCTGTCCTGTAACTACCTGTTGAAGAGTGCTTTAAAAACAACTGCTTTATTCTTTCTTTGCTTTATATGTATGTTATATAATACAATAAAAAACTTTTAAAATAATGAATTACATTTCAGTAGAACGTAACAAATAGAAACTTAGTATTTAAAAAAAATACAAGATCCCTACAATTGGATCCAACAAAAGATGTGAGAGACCTTTAAGGATAAAAATTACAAAGTTTTAATGAAGGATATTTTAAATGCTCTAAACAAATGTAGAGACAGACTGTGTCAAAGGACAAGGAGTTACTATCCTAAAGATACTGTTCTCTCCAAATTGATCTTCAGAGCCCAAGAAAATTATTTTGTGAATTTAGCAAACTGACTATAAAATTACATAGGAGAATAAAGCCCCCAATAGCTCAGACACTCCTGAGAAGTTAGAAGGGGGTCCTTTTGCAGATTACTTTTAAAAAAGATAAATTACTGAATAAATGTTGTAAGCAAACAGTCATTTCTGGGAAAAGAAGATGAAATTCATCTTTATTCTCACAATAGGCCAATATTAATTACAAATGGATTAATAATAAAATGTGAAAGGTGATTTTTAAAACTTTTAGAGGGAAAATTGGAAAATATCCTCCTGACCTTGGGAACAGGAAATCTCTCTTAAACAAGATGAAAAAAGCACTTACCACAACAGACAAAATTGACAGATTTGAAAACATTTGAATTAAAAACTTCTATTCATTTGACATCATTAAGAAGTGGGAGGTGGGATGCCCCCAAGGAACCAATCCAGGCATGTGCAGCTGAGGGGCTGGAGAAGGGAGGGTCTTGACTGCACAGACCTGGGTTTGGGCAGGGGCTTTAATCAGCCCTCGAGTGCCCCCTCAAGCACAGGCACCTCCCCGCTGCCCCTGCAGCCCCCCTTGGCCAGTGGCTCTGGTGAGGACTGAAGCACCCATGGTAGCGTCTGCTTCCAGAGGCAGCTGGAGGACTCCAGGAGCTCCACTGGACATCACAGCAGAACGGCCTCAGCAGCATGCCGGATGGTCAGGATCTGGGTGGGTTCACAGCAGTCCGTTCTGCTGTGTGGTCTCAGCAAGACCTCCTCTGACTCTTGGGTTCCTTGGGCACCCAGACTCCAAACAGTTCATGATTCACAACCAGAACCTCATGTGCGCCCCCTCTGCAGATGGTATGATGCATCCATTTCAGTTTGTTTTATACAATCCTCAGGAGTTTTTTGACTGAACTGCATGTTACAATGGGAAGGAATATTTGGAAACCATATATCTGTTAAGGGTTTGAGATACATGTTAAGAAATCATACAACTCAACAACAACAAAAAAAGAATGGAGCAATCACCTAAAACAAGACTAAAAAGAGTAGAATAGGGTACAATCCTTGTTTTAAGATTGTAATTCGCAAAAATAATAAAAGAATAATAGTTGTATAGACGGCTCTCAATTGTGTAGTTAAGTATACTGATACTATCTCCTGTAATATCATCTTGATGTTAAGATGAGTTCCCTACAAGAATTAATCTTAATTTTGTACTTCCCTATAAGACAATAAGCCATGTTAATTAAACTGAAGAAGGATATATTCTACTGGGTATTCTCAAGTGTCAGCTTAAAATTGGCAATTGAATGGAAGCAAAAGTATAAGTAAAGGAAATCAAAGCCTTCTTTGTATATACTGTAAAAAAGGAGACATGATCCCCTTAAATCTAAAGCTCTCTTTGGAATGAACAATGTGGGTGTTTGTAAATTCTGGAAATTTCTTTCTATTCATAATAAACTAGATACTGTTGACCTCCCCTGCTCCCTCTTCTGTAAGCTTTCTGCACCCATTCACATCATTTTTTTCCTGTGCACCCTTTCTGATACTTCATTTTCTGCATTATCTTGAGAAAGATGGTAAGACAAGAGAGTGCTTGCTAACCAGAAATTAAAGTTTCAGGTAGTGTTTTATCATTAGAAAAAGTGAAAAGCCTAAAAACCATGAAGATAATTAATACATACAACTGACAAAGTTACTATACAAGGGCTTTGTATCACCAGTAAGAAAAGGATAATTCATAAGAAGAATGGCAAAACATGAATAGGCTTTTCACTGGAAGGGGACCCCATAATGGCAGGGAAAGAAAGATGAAATACTCATCAAACTCTCAGCAGAAGAGGGTGGACTAGAGCCAGGGCCCCACCCAGATCCTGACTGTCTGGCATGCTGCTGAGGCCACACAGCCTGGACGTAGAGAGGCAGCAGCAGAGAGAAGGAACCCTCTGGAGAACAGCTGTTCTATCTGAAAGGACTCTATGGCCCAGCTGTTCCACTCCTAGGAACATCCATACTTGGAGAGTTTTTGTTCATGCTTACAAGGAGATGGTACAAGAATACTGATAATTGTATCAACTCAAAACAGCCCAAATACACATCAACAGAGGATGAGGTAAACTATAATATGATCATGTGTAATTGTATTTAGCACTGAAAATCAATTACACCTACTTGGAATGACATGGATGAATCTTAGAAATGATATTGAGTTAAAAAAACAAACAAGCTATGGACTATACTAGTATGATAGCACTTTTATAAAGTTCATAAAGTAAGTAAAAGTAATGAATATGCTGCTTGAGGAAGCACATATATAGCAAAATGAATTTTTAAAAGGAAGCAAGTCAGTAATAACTACCACATAGAGGATAGGGTGATGTTACATTGGCTCCTTCACTGGAAATTCATGCCTCCACCCAGACCTGTGAGCACAAAAGCTGGGATGTCCCTGAAATCAGCCTGAATTCAATCAGCCTAGGAAAATGTCCTACTCCACTTTCTACCAACTGCAATTCCTTTGGGGTCTCTAGGCCTTGGATAAAACCGAAAGGTGTGACAGTTTAGGGGGGCAGACTGAGTTCAGAATTCTACCATCTTGACTTCTTATTAACACAGTTCACTCAACATGTGCCACGAGGACAGAGCACACATAGTGACCAATGGTGCTGCTCTCTCATTAGCACAGTCCACTCAACGTGCACCACAAGGACAGAGCACACAGTGACCAATGGTGCTGCTCTCATTAACACAGTCCACTCAACATGTGCCATGGGAAAAGAGCACACACAGTGAACAGCGGCACTGCTCTCTCATTACACAGTCCACTCGATATGTGCCACGAGGACAGAGCACACACAGTGACCAATGGTGCTGCTCTGTCATTAACACAGTCCACTCGACATGTGCCACAAGGATAGAGCACACAGTGACCAATGGTGCTGCTCTCATTAACCCAGTCCACTCAACATGTGCCATGGGAACAGAGCACACATAGTGACCAAAGGTGCTGCTCTCTCATTACACAGTCCACTCAATGTGTGTGAAGTGAAGGGATGCACACGTAGTGACCAATGGTGCTGCTCTGCGGGAAGTGGCCATCTGCAGGCACTGCCCCCCCACCTAACAGCACACACCTGTCCTTGCCTTTGAAGGGGGAAGCAGAGAGGAATGAATACAATCCAGGCACAGAGAGACCCGCAGAACCTTCACACAGCTCTCCTATAAGAAAGAAGGCCTTTTCCATTTACACAGGTAGTCAGAAAAAGGGGCAGACACTGGTTTGTCATTTATCTATAAAATATTTCTTGAAAGGCTAGATGAAAAATGCTCAAGGCCACATAATTAGTCCACATGAAATCAACAAGTTTTAATACTCTAAAGTCACTCTGTTGCAAAAATAAATAATTTAAATTCCAGTTTAAAATGACTTATTAAAAATGAACTTACAATGAAAATTTCTGACAAAAGGAAATAAATATATAGCTTGTTTCATCTAAATTTCAGACATGTTGCCTTCACAACACAAAATCCCCAAGCAGTGTGAGGTCCAGCTCTCTGGACACTGAGGGCAGACCCTGAGGGACCAGGAGCCCACAGGCATTCTACTTGGCCAGAGGACATAAGAGAAAGGCAAGTGACATCTGCACATGTAACTCCTCCCCCATGTGACTCCTCCCCTCTTGTGTGACTCCTCCCTCCCATGACTCTTCCCCATGTAATTCCTCTTCTCCCATGTGACTCCTCCCCTCATGTGACACCTCCTCTCTCATGTGACTCCTCCCTCCTGTGACTCCTCCCCCATGTGACTCCTCCTGCTGTGTGACTCCACCCCTTTGTGACTCTTCCCCTCATGTGATGCCTCCTCTCCCATGTGACTCCTCCCTCCAATGACTCCTCACCCATGTGACTTCTCCTCCCCCTTTGTGACTTCTCCTCTCCCATGTGACTCCTCTCTCCCGTGACTCCTCCCCCATGTGACTCTTCCTCTCCCATGTGAGTCCTCCTCCTGTGTGACCCCCCTCCTGTGTGACTTCTCCCCCTGTGTGATTCCCTTCCTGTGACTCCTCCCCTGTGTGACTCCTCCTCTCCCATGTGACTCCTCCTCTCCCACGTGACTCCTCTCTCTCATGACTACTCCCTCGTGTGACTCCTCCTCCCCCTTTGTGACTCCTCCTCTCTCCTGTGACTCCTCCCTCATGTGACTCCTCCTCTCCCATAGGACTCCTCCCACTGTGATTCCTCCCCCTGTGTGACTCCCTTCCTGTGTGACTCCTCCCCTTGTGTGCCTCCTACCCCTGTGTGACTCCTCCCCATGTGACTCCTCTCCCATGTGACTCATCCTGCTGTGTGACTTCTCCCTGTGTGACTCCCCTCCTGTGTGACTCCTCCCCCTGTGTGACTTCCCTTCTGTGTGACTCCTCCCCCTGTGTGACTCCCCTCTTGTGTGACTCCCCCCCATGTGACTCCTCCTCTCCCATGTGACTCCTTTTCTCCCATGTGACTCCCTGCTCCTGTGGGAATTCTTCTCATTGTGTGAACTCCTCCTTCCTGTGCCAAAATGCTTCCTCTATGTGTGAACTCCTCCTGCTTTGGGGATGAGTGAATGGAATGGAGCCTGCACAGAGGTTCAGGAAGAGAAGCTCAGTGCAGTGTGTAGGTCCCTTTGCCTTCAGAACATTTAAGGAATTGCTTCTTGAAATGGGCACAGGCTAAAGGAACTTACCCCACACCCATCTAAAACACCATGCTAATAGCCAATAAAAATATATAAAAATGACAATGGTCTCTCAAAAAAACAGACCAAGCAGGCAGACAAGAGCCATAGCACTGTGGATGTGGCTTGGCAGACGAGAGGGTTCAGGTTGTGCTGGGAGCTGGGAGCCAGGATGGTCCAGGTCCTCTGATACTGGGGAAGGCAGCACCACATTCAGCAGTTAGATTCCAGAGCAGGGGCTGTGCCTCCCCAGCTCCCCACCCCCAAACCTCCAGGTACCAGGAACTTCAGGTTGAGGGCTGGGCAGGGTGATCGTCTGCAGACAGAAGCTGACAGACAGACGTGAAGTGTGTGGAGCCAGGTTTGTCTGTCTCGGGAGGAGTGGACAGGGTCCTCTCTAGAGAAATGGAAAAGGCTCAGAGAAAAGAACAACACATATGGCAACTGGGACACGCTGAAATGCCAGGTCCCTGTCCATTACCCACTCCCCAAGGGTTTAAGCCTCACTCTTAGAAATCACTGAGTTATAAGCCAAGAGTGCCAGATACAAACCAGGGAATACCTACCACAAACAATGGTTTCAGATCCAGGATGGTCAGGCTGGAATTCTTCCTGCCAATAATTTGATAGAAGTTGTTTTTGAAAATCCTTCCTGCATATGATTATTGATTATAGCAAAGCTAACATTTCTTAAGCACTTATTACATGCTAGACACTCTATTTTCTTACACAGCCCTCAACCCAATGTACTCTGATTGGGGGACTTGCCCCATCATTCCCATTTTACAGGTGGCAAATTTGAGGCTTAATGAGGTGAGGTCAGATGCACAAAGTCAAACTGTAATCCAAGGCTTGTCTGACCTGATGCACTGTGTTGTACCATGCACAAATATAAAACACTCTTCTCACCAACTGTGGTATGAAATCTTTAAGGAATAAGTCACTAAGATAGGAGAGAGGGGAGGCAGAGCAAAGCTCCACTTTATTCCTCTGAAAATAATGGTCACATTCATTAAGAAGCCTGTGTTAGTCAGGGTTCTCTAGAGAAGTGGAACCAACAGAAGAGATCTGTAAATAGGAGTTCTATAAAGGGGTCTCACACAACTGTGGGAATGGAAGAGTCCAAAATCTGTAGGACATGCTGTGAAGCTTAGCAGCTCCAATGAAGGGTCTGGAAAAACCCCACAGGAGAAACTCACTGGCTGAAGAAGCAGTGAATAAGTCTCTCTTCTTCCTTACAACCTCCAACTGATTGGATTATCTTGCTGTAGGAGGCACTCCTTAGTTGATCACAGATGTAATCAGCCACAGATGCAATTAACTGACTGATAATTTAATACACCAGCCTTCTGGTTTATCAACCAGCCACAAAATATCCTTACAGCAACAGTCAGGCCAGTGCTTGTCTGACCAGACAACTGGGCATAATCATTTGACCAAACTGACACCAGAACCTAACCATCACAAAGCCATTCTCCATATTGCAATTGTCTATTTCTGTGTAGCAAATCAGCCCCAAGCATAGTGGCTTAAAGCAACAATGTCTGATTTGCCTTGCTGGCAGGGCTGAGGCAGGGTGGTGCTTACTCGGGATCTCTTGTGCAGTTGGATGCTGGAAGAAACTACAGTCTTCTCAAGGCTCAATGGGCTGGACATCCAAGATGGCAGACTCAAAGGGTGGCAGCTGATGCTGGCTGGCAACCAGGAACTCAGCTGTCATCTAGATTGCCTATAGGTAGACTTTTCACATGACTTAGTCTGTGAAATCTGCATTTCAGATAAACATCAAATACCAATTTTAGTATAAGTATGCCCCAAATATTACATAGGACATATTTATACTAAAAAAAAATTCATCATTTATCTGAAACTCAAATTTGGAAAATACTTACCCTAAAAAAACTGTTTACTTAAAATCCAAATTTAACTGGATATCCTGTATTTTTACTTACTAAAACAGGCAACCCTTAACTAGGAAACCACTCTTCAGGTAATTTTTTGCATAGAGTTACCCTTGCCAGTCAGTGTTGGTTTTCTATGGCCATGTAACAAATTATCACAACTTTAGTGGTTTGAAACACCACCCATTTATTAGCTCAGTTCTCTGTGGGTCAGATGTCTGGGCACAGAGTGGTTCCACTGAACTCTCTGCTTAGAAGCTAATAAGACTAAAATGAAGATGCTGGCAGGGCTGCCTTCCTTTCTGCAAGCTCCAGGAAAGAATCCACTCCCAAGCACATACATTTTGTTGGAAGAATCTAGTTTCTTCTCACATTTTCCACTTGGCATTCTCCATCTTCAAGCAGTGATGGTACGTTGAGATCTTCTTGTGCTTCAAATCTCTATGCTTTTCCCTTTTCCTTCCTCTTCTGCCACCAGCCAGAGAAAGCTCTCTACTTTCAAAGGTTCATGTGATTAGATTAGGACCACCTAGATAATCACCTTTTTTTAGGTCAGCTGTGCTTATGTAATAAAACACAACCAGAGGCATGGAATCTCATCACATTTACAGTTTCTGAGAATTAAGAGGTGTGGAATCAAGATCTCATTCTTAGAAATTCTGCCTACCACACCCCAAGCCCCAGGGGCAGGCCCTGAGTGTCTTAAGTCAATGAATGTTTCTGATATCTACCCTTAGCCAACAATGACTGACACAGGGATTGGCTGGTAATTCATTGCTATAGGTCTGGAGGTGCCACCATCTGAAAGCCACTGGGGGTGGGCTGGAAACTAGCAGGGACAACCACAGAGAGCTCAAAATGGAGTCTGCCCACAGGGAGCTAAGTCAAAAACTGGATTGGTGATAGCATCTGAGCCCTGAATCATGTCAGCCCTGATCCCCACCCTCCTTGATGGCTTTTTACTCATTGGAGCCTGTACATTCCCCTCGGTGCCTAAGAAGTTTCTGTAGGTTTCTTCCCATCATATGCAACTGTATCTACCTGAGTGTTTCTGGCTCTTGGTAGACTGTGTAAAAGAGGAATGAAATAACTCCCTCATTTACTTATAAAAACAGGGTCTTGGAATCCTTGTTATTCTCACAAGCAGTGAGGACAACAAAAGCAATAGGCTGAGCCCCCAATCATGGGGTTTGTTCAGATGAAACTTAACCAAAGGATAGGCTAAGCTTACTTAAAATTAAGTCTAAGAGTCACCCCCAAGTGAATGTGTTTTGTTGCTCAGATGTGGCCTCTCTCTCTCAGCCAACATGACAAGAAAATTCACTGCCCTTCCCCTGTCTATGTGGGATATGACTCGCAGGGGTGTGGACCATCCTGGCAATGTGAGACAGAAATCCTAGAATGAGATGGGACTCAGCATGAAGGGATTGAGAAAAAGTTCTTGACCAAAAGAGGGGAGAGTTAAATGAGACAAAATAAAGTGTCGATGGCTGAGAGATTCCAAACAGAGTTGAGAGGTTATCTTGGAGGTTATTCTTACACATTAAATAGATATCACCTTTTTAGTTAAAGCAGGACAGAGGCTGGAGGGAAGTGCCTGAAAATGTAGAGCTGTGTTCCAGTAGCCATGTTTCTTGAAGATGATTATATAATGATATAGCTTTCACAAAGTGACTGTGTGATTGTGAAAATTTTGTGTCTGATGCTTCTTTTATCTACCTTATGGACAGATGAGTAAAACATATGGGTTAAAAATAAATATATAATAGGGGGAACAAATGTTAAAATAAATTTAGTAGATTGAAATGCTAGTGATCAATGCAAGGGTGGGGTAAGGGGTGTGGTATGTATGGATTTTTTTCAATTTTCTTTTTATTTCTTTTTCTGAAAGGATGCAAATGTTTTAAGAAATGATCATGATGATGAATATACAACTATGTGATGATATTGTGAATTTCTGATTATATATGTAAAATGGAATGATCATATGGTAAGCATGTTTGTGCTTGTATGTTTAATAAATTAAAAAATAATAATAATCAATGACCAGATATCAGCAAAACATCATAAGGCATACTGAAATACAGGAAGCTATGGCCTGGTCAAAGGAACAGATTACAAACAGAATCTGGAACAACTTAAAAAAAAAAAATCAGCGTCCTGAATCTGTGCTAGGTTGCCAGCAATCCACCAGAAGGAAAAATTCTCTCCCTTAAGGTAGGCAAGGTGGAGTCATTCTCAGTGAGCTCTGGTCTCCTGTAGGTTTGGGAGGTCTCCTCCTTGTCACTGTCCAAGTCCCAGCATAGATGCTGGGAGGCTGTACCAAACACTAACCAGAGGAGAGTAAACAATGTGCTTGGTTTAGCTTATTGTCCCCTGTCCTTTCTGCAACTTTGTCATTTTGGGGAGATGGCTGCCCACTCTCCTTCCCAGGGCTGCTTTAGGAAGAAAATTCTTGTGGAATTTAGCTGGGGGCTGCCACTCTGCCAGCCTCTATCTGCATGGGTGGCTTGGGTTGGGGGGATGGTGGTGATGGGGGTGTTTAAGGAAAACAACACATGCTTCTTGGGGCCTAATACCTCACCTCTAAATAAGGAGACTCCCTATCTCCCCATTCTACAAATTGGGTCAGTTTAAAAGGAATTTGCATTCATTGAGCACCTGATATCTGTCAGATGCTTTAGAACATGGTGATAATACATGGACATAAAATAAGGAGCACACACAGACACATTGAAGGGAATTTTTTTTTTGTTTTTCACCCTTTTTACAGACAATGAAATGGAGATTTGGAGAGGTACATTAACCTGCCCCCAGACCTACACATCAAGTGAGTTCCAGAGCCAAGATTCACCCAGAAGACTGCCTGACTCCCACAGCAGTAGCCCACTTGGGTCTTGGTGATTGAAAAGCGGCTGGAGCCAGAAAATCAGTTTACCTTAATCCTCCCAATAACCCTGAAAAGTAGGAATTAAGATTGACCCCATTTTACAGGTGATGACACTGTTTACAGAGGAACTTTTACAATATCACAACATGAGTTCAGGGGCAGAGTTGGGTTTTGAAGCTGGGGCTGGTATTTTTGCCCCACTATGTAATAATGGGTGGAGGGCACAGGGCAGAGCTAGGTAGGAATTTGAGGCCAGAGACCAATAATGTTCTGGTATCATTTGCACATGTATTCATTCATTCATTCACTTATGCATTCAGTTCTTGAACACCTCTGGTATTTGTCCATGGGAAAATACAGTCTATTAAGGAAGGTGATTTATTTGTGTGCCCCAATGGAGTTAGAATTTGGAAAGGACTGTCAAGAATAGAATGGAGTGTGGGGATATGTGAGAAATAAAAGGCAGAACCGTCTAACAAGGGAAAGGCAGGAGCAGAATCCAGAGGCTAAGGAATGTCAAAGTTCAACATAGGAAGCTGTTTCCTAGCTGCTAATTTTTTTGGCTCTCAGTTTCAGAAGCTAGAAGACTTGTTTCTTCCTGGGATCGGTATTGTCTGGCTACCTGCAAACCTTGGTTCTTTCCTTTTCAATCATATGGCAATGCACATGTGATGTCTTCTCCTTTCTCCTCCAGATTCTGTTGACTTTTGGCTTCCTTCTGTGGCTTTTCCCTCTTTCTGACTTTCACTCTGCTTCAAAAGGATCCAATAATTCAGATTAAAGTCCAACCTGATTAAGTTGGGCCACATTTTAACCAAAATAACATCTTGAGGAGATCCCATTTACAGTGGGTCCACACCCACCAGAATGCAGACCAGAACCAATAAATGTCCAGACTGGGGGGCACAACTCAAGCCACATCAGAAGCCAACTCCACTTTGGACATGTTTAACTGAAAGGGATTTAGTACAGGTAATTGGATATTAAGAAAACAATAGGAAGGGCTGAAGAGCAGAATGACCCTCAGAACACCACAGGACTGACCCTCCAGGGGAGCTACTCTGTCAGATGCCACTGGGAAAGTGGGAATAAGCAAGTGCCACTCAGAGTACTGAGTTCAGATGTGGCCTCTCTCAGCCAACTCTGCAAATAAACTCACTACCCTCCCCCTCCAACATGGGACATGACTCCCAGGGATGTAATCTCCCTGGTAACATAGGACAGGGCCCCTGGAGATGAGCCTGGCCCTGACATCATGGGATTGAGAAAGTCTTCTTGATGAAAAGGGGGAAGAAAGAAATGAGGCAAAATAAAGTTTCAGGGGCTGAGAGATTTCAGAGTCAAGACGTTATCCTGGAGGTTATTCTTATGCATTATATAAATATTCCTTTTTAGTTTTTAGTGTACTAGAATAACTAAAAGGAAGTACCTGAAACTGTTTAACTGAATTCTAGTAGTCTTGATTCTTGAAGACAATTTTATGACTATATAGCTTTTACAATGTGACCGTGTGATTGTGAAAACCTTGTTTTCAAAGGGCTGACTCTCCCTTTAACCAGTGTATGGAGAGAGGAGTAAAAAATAAGGACTAAATAAAAAAATAAATAATGGTGGTGGGGATAAGGGGTAAAAACAAATTGGATATATTGCAATACTTGTGGTCAAGAGAGGGAGGGGTAAGGGATATGGGATGTATGGGATTTTTCTTTTTATTTCTTTTTCTGGAGTGATGCAAATGTTCTAAAAATGATCATAATGATGAATACACAACCATGTGATGATATTGTGAGCTGTTTATTGCATACTTTCGATGGGCTGTATGGTACATTAAGATATCTCAATAAAAATATTTAAAAAAAAAACAGAGCCAGAGCTGTGATCTAAGGATCAAAAAACCACAGACACCCTGTTCGGGAAATTAGAATGGGGGGAGGCTGGCTGCTGCCACCCCTTCTCACCATCTACAAATCTAGGGGCCGGATAGCAAAGTGCTGCCATGGAAAACGTCCCATCTCTACAGGCTTACTCACATACAGAAAACAGGCCAAAGGCAACAGGACCTCCACCTCACTTCCCCCTTCCTAATCTTGAGCAGTCAGAGCACAGCCAACTGGTAGAGACTATTTTTACATCCAGAACCCTGGGAAAAGCAGTTTTCCAGCTTCTGCTCTGTAAGAAGGCACACGATGGAGATGAGAATGGATGTCAAGTGCCAATAGAAAGGGGTGAGCTGCTAAATTGGCTCTGCCCATCCTTCAAAAAGAGCTCCATTCACCAATTTCCCTGATGTAAGTGCTCCCTCAGCAGTTGATTTCAAGCTACCCATGTGACGTCACTGAATGCAGTTGAGGAGACATGCATGATTGGCTCTCACAAGTGAGAACCAACCAGCTCCAACACATCACCACCCACAGAGCATATCCAATTTTTGCCAGAGGTTGTGGGAAAAGGAGAAGGAAGTGAGGTCAGGACTCAGGGAAGCATGTTTGCTCCAATTTGAAGAAAGCAGATTGAAGTTTCTAGGCCCTTGTCCTGGCCCACCATCATCCATTGGTGGCTTCCTGACTATGCTACCTATGGATTCTGGCACATTTCTCAATGCTTAAGATATGCAAGAGTTGAGGCAGCAAATGATTGGAACAGCACAACTAGTGAAATCAGAGCTTCCCCAAAGATTGAAGACCAACTCCAAGACTAGTTTTATCATTCTCCATTTTACTCCCAAGTGTTCACAAGAGGGCAACATGGGAAGGAAATGACAGACACCAAGTGAACTAGCAGTAAAGCCACAGTTTGCCAACCAGTTTGAAGAATCTTTGCCAGAAAAGAGGAATCTCCTGGGCTATTTTTCTCCTCCTGGCATCTGTTGTCTATTCAGTTGGAGAAAATGCCTCAAATTCAACCACTGCAAATTATTGAACCAAAGAAGATAAACTTCAAAAGGATCCTCTCTGCTGTGAGTGTGAAAGACACTGGCAAAGAGAAAAGGAATTATCATTAAAAAAAGTCTTAACTGAAGTTGGTCCTGTGAATATTGGGAAAGGACAAAGTAGCTTTCCCTTTTAATTAAAAAAAAAACAGTTGTTACTGCAAGGCCAGATCCAACACTGACGAGGCCACCCAGCAGAGACAGCACTAGGAAAGGGGACCTGGCCTCTTTGTTGAGTTCTCATTGGCTTAGGCCAACAGTAGTGTGGGACCACAAGGAGGGTGGGGGCGTGCCATATGTAAAAAGTTACAGGACAGTTCTTCTGCCTGGAATGTCTTACAGAACACACCTCTTGAATTTTAACAACCAGAGTCACGACTGGGCAATTAACCCCATGTGCAGTAGCCCTCCACCCAGGACAGCTAAAGACAAAAGGCAGTGACAGCAGTCGTGGCTCACCAGGTAGGGGGGTGGCTCTCCAGGGTCGTGGTGGGGGTGGGGGTGAGGGTAGGGAGTCAACACAGCCAGGCCTCCCCCCTTCTCCCAGGCAGAGTAAATGGCTTTTCTTTTCTCACTGGAATCCCCAAAAATGTAAGTATGCATGGGAGGGAACTACTGTAAAACTTATTGTTCAAAAGAAAGAAAGGAAAAAGCCTGTTTCATTCAAATGTATTTTTAAATGTTTAGAGAACAAGTGGTAAAAAAAAAAAAAAGCCCTTTAAAAATCCGAAAGGCCTGAAACAGGTTTTAAGCTGCTGGGAATGTTGGTTACTTAAGGGATAATAATTAGCTATTCAATACAAGAATAACTTTTCTTGCCAGGCCAGAAGAACAGTGGGAATGAGTGACTTAATGAAGTTAAGAGCATAATTTCCCAGGAAATCCTTTTGCTCACTGGAAGGCAGCTGTCTCAGGGTTTTGTGCAGCATTTTGGAAATGGGGAGCATTTTGCTATTCACCCCTCACCCCACCCCACTCCCACCTTACTCCCACCCCGCTCCCACCCTCATTCTGACCAAAGAAGGAAAAAAGAAGCTGAGACAGCCTGTAGCCAAAAATGCACTTTGGAGAAGAGGGTAGCTGTTGCTCTTTGGAAAATAAGAATAATGAAGGTGGAGTGGATATTTAGGATGAAGGTAAAGATGTTCTCATTCCAAGTACAACACTTTAGATGCCCACACTGCTGTCAAAGCAATTGCAGAGGGGGCAGGTATAAAACTATGTATAATCCCAAATTTCCTGGGGGGGGCAGAAGATATATTAAGTCATGACCCAAGACCCACCAAACTGTGGGCCACAGGTCTCCCAACTTCTACCCAAGGCTCAATCACCCTTGTCAAGGCTCTATCGTTCAAATCTAATTCACCATGGATAGAATACTCACTTGGCAGTGCTTAGTTGAATAATTTATGTTACTGTTTTTGTGACCAGACAAAGGAGGTGAATTCTCTGCCCAATATACTCAATGACCAATTTCTGAGACCCTGGGGTTTCAAAGAGAGAAAGAGTTTATTCCTTAGGCACATGGCAGGAGATCAGATGCCTATCAGTCCCCAAAAATCTGTCTCCCTGAACCGTAGTAATTCTGATAGTTTTATAGTATTAAAAGATGGGCAGGTTTGAGGATAATAACTACAATGGTGTACTTAGATGTGATCTAATTACTGAAATGTAATTAGATGTAATTAGATGTGATCTAATTACTGAGCATGCACAGATTGAGTACATGCTTAGTTACAGGATGTATGTAAGAAAATGGCAGGCTTGATAGGAAGATGGGCATGATTCTTAGTATTATAATGATGCATAGGAGATTTCTAGGTTAAAGTCTAAGCTACTGCTCATGTTGGGTGGGCCCATTTTGGTTAGATCCAGTCTCAGTCATCAAGATAACTTTGGACTTGGGGTAGGTTAGTTCTGGGCTTGACCCAAGGCCCTTCATTAATAAACATTAGGGGCTGTCTTTAGTGATCACAAAACTCTAAAGTTGAAAAACTGGATAAGTGGGTACAAATGAAGGTTAAACAACAATGTTTTTACAATCACAGGGGCAGAAGATAAGGGCTGTACAATCATTATCAGAGATCAAGGCAGCTGGGTTACAATTTAGTGATTTCAGGAATTTCCCTCTGTCTACTCCAAAATACCAGAAAGCAAAAACAAAAAATCTACATAATGATTCAGTAACCAAAATCATCCCATAAATCCTGATTTCTTAGTTACATTCTCATAAAAAGTTCAATCCTTATAGGAAAATCCATAATGGCTCCATTGGTGTCCTATTCTCCTACAGATGTGTGTTGAATCTTCTTCATGGGAGCCCGCTCCACCATGCTGGCTGTTCACTTGGCAGTCTTGGTATCCAGAGTTGGAGGCAAAAGGTGGCAGAGAAATAGCTGACTTCTCTAGGAGGAGATCTTGCAAAATCAAATCTTTTCTGTATCTGCCTTCTCTACCCAGCAGGGCCAGTTGTCCAGTGCAGTGGCACAAGGGCCCTGCACTCAGAATGGCCCTGCATTTGGGGGTTGTGGCAGGTGAGAACTGTGTACCCCAATGAACATAGTTTTGTAGTCTTAATCCATGTCCCTGTGGGCATGAACCATTGCAAATAGGGCCTTTGGAAGATGTTATTTTTTGTTAAGGTATGGCCCAACTGGGTCACGGTGGGTCTTAGTCCATATTATAAAGAGAAGACACCAGAAACCAGAGTCAGAAAAGGCCACAGGGAGAAACTGGAAGTCAGCAAGAACCAGAAAAGTAGACACAAGGAGAAAGAAATAGCCACATGATGGTAGACAGTGATATAAGCCAAGGAACCCCAAGGATCATGGCAAACCAGCCCCAGAAGGCTAGATACTCAGAGAGAAAGCATGGCCTGTCGAGATCTTGATGTTAGCCTCCAAACTGTGAACCAAGAAATTCCTGTTGCTTAAACCAGCACATTATGTTGTATTTGTAATTGCAGCCCTGACAAACTAAGATACCTCCCCTTGGTGCCCAGGCCCTGCCCAGACTCCCCCACCCAGCCACCACTGTTGTTCCTCACTCCTAGTGGAAGGGTTGGAGGCCAACAGGCATCCCTGGGATGGCAGGGTGGAGTGTGACAGAAGCCATCCCCACCCCAGGCTGGTAGTGCCATGGGGTGTTCAGCAGACACCTTGGCCAGGGCTGAACCCTTCACTCACACCCACCCAGGCACTGAGCACATCCCAGATCTGAGGTTGCAATCCTTCAGGATTGGTCACCCTTCTACTGTGGGTTGGGGCGGTAGATCTGTGGGAAGGGGAGATTGACTTACTGCCTCCCAGCCAGGACATAGCATGTTGGCTCAGCAGCCAAAGAGAGGGGCAACCCAGCAGCTGGTGGGCCATACAAAATCAACAGGTGGGACCCCCAAGCACCTGTGAGGGTCTGCACTCTGCACTCACCACATAAATATCCTTAAACTCAAGAGAATGTGACACTTAATAGCAAATAAACAAATCACCCCCCCTCAGAAAAACACACAAAAAAAACACTGTGATGGGTTGAGAAAGACAATGCAGATGAACAGAGAAAAAAATTTTTTTCCTGCTTTTTTGAACAAAAGTCCCTGATTTTTCCTATTGCACCATTCTTCCCAAATCATGTTCTATTCCTATTTTGATCCTAAGGACTGGTGTGGATTCTAGATTGCCCCCTCCCTGACTGCTATCATTTGGCCTGGAGGAGTGAGTCTGGCTCAGGCTGAGTCCTGGCCTTCCCCATCCAGAGCCATGGCTGGATGCCCTAACCAGTGGTATGCTAGGAAACCTTTACCAATGGGTTCTACAGGGGCAGAGACCCCAGATTTATAGCCTTTGCCCATTTCTGTGGTGTAAACACTCCTGCCATGGTTGATTTCAAGCCACTAACATGACATGGCTGAACACAGAATAGGGAAGAGATGTGCACAGTCTGTTCTTGTGTGAGGGAGGACCTGGCTCCTGTACACCAGCAGCCCTGAAACTGGGAAGCATTAAATAGGGCCACTGGAAGAAGAGGGAGCAGCTCCCTGGCTCCAAGCCAGAGATAGGTGTGGAGACCTGGATGTAGGGACAATGAAACAAAAGAGCTTTCTCCTCAAAGGAAGGTTTTCAATCTTGGGGGTGTAATGGAATCACCTGGAGAGCTTTAAAAATCAGCCTGCAACATCCCATACCAATTACATCCGCCTCTCTGGGGGTGAGACAGGCATCTATAGTTTTTAAAGCTCCCCAGGTGCAGAGAGGTTAAGGAACAAATGAGAAGGGCACCCAGTCCAGTTGTCACCAAGGCTGAGCTCTAACCATCAAAGTGACTGTACAGCAGAAGACACCCTGTGTATTTTCTGGAGATCAGTCCTTAAGAAGGGGTCTTACTTATGTTTGTTCTGTGGACCCCTTTGGCACTTTGTGAAGCTTATGGACTCCTTCTCAGAATAATGCTTTACATGCCTGACATCAAATAACATGGAATTGTAAAGGAAACCCATCGTATTGAAAAAGGCATAAAAAATGGTTTCTTATATAGTCACATATATGCTTATTCAATGCATTAAATAACAAGATAAACTAACTGCTCTAATTTCATAATGGTGATGCGTGTAAAGGACATGTGGAGCTGTCTGCAGTAACTGCAGTGTGATAGGAAAATACCTGTGATTTCTATTGGTGACAAAGTCACAGCTACTGCCAAAATGACTGTGGTTTGTTTCCTAAGTCCACTAAAGGAAATGCTAAATTCCAGTTAGGGGTTAGTGAAAATAAAGATGTCATGTTTTGTTTTTTTTCCCCATCCAAGTTCAGGGACCCCCTGACATCTATCAGCTTAACAGCTCTGCCTTACTGGAAGCAGCCAGAGGCCAGGGAAGCAGCTGGGCTGATTTCAGACCCAGTTCTATCAGGGTATCCCTAGGTGGCCTTGAAGAGCATACTTCCTCTCTCTGGATCTGATTCCCTCCTCTATAGAGGTAAAGGGGTCAGACTAAGGGATGGTGCCCCATGCTGTGCTTGCTCCCAGAAGGCTACAGGGTTATCTTCAGTCAATCAACAAACGTTAGCTGTGAGCCTGGAAACCCATGACTGGAAACCCATGACTGAGCCTGGGGGGCCAAGAAAAAACCCACAATGCATGACTTTCCTCCCAGTCAGCTCCCCTCCAGAGGTCTGATGCACTTCTATGAAAGTCTGATGGCCACCTGCCTTGCATTTAAATTCTCCATTGGTTTCTCTCTCCTCCCCAGTCCTGAGGGACAAGGAAGGTTCCTCATCTCTCAATCCTTTTCAGTCCGTAGCTCAAGTATCTGCATTTCAAAATTCTCTATTACATGACATCTGCACCCAAAAGAGCCAGGATTACATGGGATAAGGGAGTGCATAACCCAGGTTCAATTCAAAGCAATAAACACCCCAGGAGATAAATAACAATGTCATAGTGATAGCAAGAGTCAGATAAGGGGCTCAGGAAGAAGGTGTTACCAAACACACTGTTCCAAAACCAAGCATGTCTACAAGAAGAGAAAACAGTGCAGACAGAGCCCATGCCCAGAAGGTGTTTCAGAAGAAGGGTTGGAGGCAGGCCTTGGAAGCCAGCAGAATGGAAACTGACTGGCTGAGGGGAAGGTGCCCGGTGGCAAAGGTCAGGTGTCCAGATTCTCGGTTCCACTGAGGGCTTCAGACCCACTGTCCAGTGGAAGCACCTGGAAGCTTTCTACAATAGTGATGCCTGGGTCCCACACTCAGAGATTTGGATTTAATTTGGGTGAGGTGGGGACCAGACATGGAGCTTTTTGTCTTTAAACTTCCTCAGATGATTCTGCCATGCAGACGGGATTGTAGACCATGGCTGCTGAAGGTCAAGTCCCTGCAGCAGCCAGGCTGGGAAAACAACTTTCCTTTTCTTCCTGGCAGGCCATGGGAGGGGCACTTCTGGAACTAAAATGAAGAAAGAAGAAGAAAGATACAGGGGGCCCCAGATCAAAAGAGGAAGGGCCAGGAGAAAGGAGAAATGAGTTCTATGAACTCTCTGAAGTGAAGCTGCCAGTCCTTCCTTCACTGGTATTTGCCAGTGCAGATGTGGGCCACTGTTACCAAAAACATGGATCAAACCTCCATAAGAGCCAGAGCATATGTTCTAGGGGTTGTGGTGGATGTAAAAAGTCATGCCTTTTTCTAGCCTTTCCTGCTAGTGTGTGTAAACAACACTGAATGCTCAGCTCAGGTCCTCCAGCCAGGGCAGAGCATACCCTTCCTGACATCTCTGCTTACAGGACACCCAGGGCACCCAGGCCAGGGTGTCAGGGCCTTGGTAAGGGACAGCATAGGGGGTGGGTGGGGGCAGGTTGGGGCATGGAGCCTGGAGGAGCAATAGTGATTTCTCCCACTCTGGTTCCACTTTACTACCAAGGCCCAATTCTAGCATCTGCCCCATGCCCTGTCCAACCCATCCCTTCAATAAACATTACATGGCAGCCCCTGAAGGAGATGCTGAAAATACAGAAGGGCAACAAAACAGTTTTTAAAAATCCCTGCCATTCATTCTGGTGGGAGAGAAAGGTCAGAAACAAGAAAATCGAGTAAACTGTATAGTACATCAAGTGGTAATGACTGTGAACAGAGTACAAGGAAACAGGGGGGTAGGTAGGGAGTGCAATGGATGGTGGCAGGGGGCTTTAGTGGCCATGAGATCCTCACTGAGAAACTTACATCAGCACATAGATCTTAAGGAAGAGAGGAAACTAGCTTAGCTGCTGAACACGAACTGGGAAGGGTAGGGAGCATTTCAGACTAAGGTAGAAGCATGTGCAAAGGCCCCAAGGCAGGAGCAGGAAGAGAGGGAATGGGAGAGAAGATCAGACAGGTGACAATAACCAGGACATGAGGGCCCTGCAGGGAACTCCCACATAACACTAGTGACCAGCAGTGCTGCTTTCACTCTGGGTGAGAAGGGGCATTTTGGAGGGTTTCCAGCAGAGGGGTGACATGACCTGACAGGCGCATGCTGGCTTCTTCATTGACAATCCACCGCAGTGGGGTAGGGGGGAAGCAGAGAGGCCAGGTGAGGAGGCTGCCACAGTCATCAGACAGATGAGAACTGGGCTCAGCCCAGCGGCTGAAATCAACAGGCTTTAAGAACCAATCAGACATGGAGTGTGAAAGAAAGAGGGGAGTCACAAGGGTTTCTGAGGGTTTGGTCCCACCAGGCAGGAGGAAAGGATAGCTGTTTACTGAAAGTGGGAGGGAAGGCGGCTGGAAGAAAACATCCGGAGATGCCTGAGGCATCTTTTCCACATCCGGTTGGGAATGTGGAGGAAGTTGAACGGGCAACTGGTCAGGCCTTCACAAACAGCTTCTCAGTTTCGGAACCTTAATGGGGGCACGGGTGGCCCACATCCCTCCATCCTTCTGAGTCTCTGCCCTCTCCTTCTGCAAAAGAAAAGCAAAGTCCCTAGACCCTTCAGCTCCTGGAAATGCTGGAGACCCTTGCCACCTGAGATCAGGCAACATAAGAAAGAGCCACTTAAAGTGACACATGTAAACTTGAGACCAAAGTACGACCAAGTAAACAGTATGAAAAAATTTAGCTGGGGCTTGATCTCAAAAAGTGACATTTAAATTTAGAAAGAAAGTTTATTTTATCCTTAATTTAACAAAATGGAGCTTCTAAACATAACTGTGCACAAATTCTTAGTGTTCACAAAATACTGACATGTTTGAGGCCTTCATCAGTTAGTTATCCCAAAGACCTCTCTTGGGTCTTTGTTCTTCAAAGGATCCACTTTTGGAAATTCCCAGTATGTGTCACACTTCTCTTCAGTTCAGAACCAGGCTAACTTGGCCCCATTCTGATTTGTGACTCCTGTTGTGGCATGAGCAAGTCACCAGCAGAATTTTTGTTGACTTCAGGAAATTGAGGAGCTCTTGATTTCACTTTGCAATTGAACTACACTGTCCTGGGCTATGGAATACATCCTGAGGACTCAAGGGCAATGTGTCCATCAGGGTTCTCCAGGGAAACAGAACCAACAGGAGATATGTATATAAATATTATGAGATTTGTTATAGGAATTGATTCATGGGAACATTGGGGATTGGCAAATCTGGCTGCCATAGGGCAGGCTGCAGGTTGGGAATGCCAATGAAGATTTCAATGAATTTCCCAGAAGAAGCTGGCTGACTGAAGGAAAGATGAAAATTCTCTCTTCTGATTGCAGAAATCCTCAAGTGTCCCATTAAGGCCTTCAACAGATTGAAGGAGACTTTTCTCATTGCTGCAAACATTCTCTTTGTTTGATTGTAGATATAATCAGCCATAGATGCACTCAACTGACTAATTATTTAAACCCATGAAATACCTTCACAGTAAGCATCAGACCAGTGTTTGTTTGACCAAACAACTGAATACCAAACTTGACCAAGTTGACACATGATCTTAACCATCACTCTCAACCCCTTGTCTACTTGGCACCCATATACATTTCCTTAAACTATACCTAAATCTCTGAATAAAAATAATAGTAGTCATACTTCTACCTAACGCAATTCAACTGTCCTGCACACAACTGGAAATGCACTATCCCTTTGCCCAGAAGAGGATGTAAGTCCTGCGGTAATATTCAGTCTTAAATTTCATGTCTTGTAACTTAAATACTATGACATAGTTAATGCAACCTATGTTCTATGATGAGGGGGTAAGATAAGGAAGAAAACAAAGATATTTGCTTCATATAGATATACAAACACATTCATATTCATAATAGAACAAGCCATTACAGTCCTCATTTCTGCAACTGGTCACATGGTATTTATAACTATCTTCTTCCACTACCCATTCCATGTTCTCTTCACCCTCAGCAAGCACCTCAGCTGGCCATAAGTCTTTGCCTGGTGGGGTGTGGTAGTTAGATTCAGGTGTCAACCTGGCCAGGTGAAGGGGCCTAGTTCTATTGCTGTGGACATGAGCCAGTGGCATGTGAACCTCATTTGTTGCTGATTACATCTGCAGTCAGCTAGGAGGCATGCCTGCTGCGATGAATGATATTTGATTTAATTGGCTGGTATTTAAATGAGAGAGCTCAACATAGCACAGCCAAAGCAGCTCAGCATACCTCACCTCAGCACTCGCAGCTCAGTCCAGGCCTTTGGAGATGCAGAAAGGAATCACCCCAGGAAAAGTTGTTGGAACCCAGAGGCCTGAGGAGAAGGCCAGCAGAGATCGCCCTGTGCCTTCCCATGTAAGAAAGAACCTCAGTTGAAAGTTAGCTGCCTTTCCTCTGAAGAACTATAGATTAACTAAATAAATCTCCTTTTATTGAAAGCCAACCCATCTGGTGGGTTGCATTCTGGCAGCTAGCAAACTAGAACATGGGGTGACCCAAACCTTCATTCCTAAAGTTCTGGACCATTCATGGTTCTGCCTGCATTGGGTAGTTTCAGTTTTCCACTGACTTTAATCACAGGGTATGGTAGTACTAAGAGATGCCCTAGGGGATTTTCTGTATTCCAGGAAAGTCTTCTTTACCTTCACTGTGTAGAAGCAGCCCAATTTCCCCTTAATAAACAGGATCAATCACCCTAGCCAGCACAATAATTCCTGACTTTGCCTGTTTATTCACAGGCAAGAAAAGCCCAAAGTGGACAGGTGGGAGTCTTAACTCCAAGTTCAATGGAATCATTGTTGTGTCTCCTGGTAGAAGCACTCCTCTTTTTGAAATTAAGACCTGGAGACCAGTACAGCTTAAGATTGTGGGGGCAGGAAACATAATTTTTTCTATTGGATCACTAAGTAATAGTGAGTGGCACCATTCCCATTTCCACCCCTGATTCCTGGACCTGACTGTGGGAGAAACAGAACCATAAAGTGGATACTGATTTAAAAGCATACACAGGGTTCTGGAGATCATTGCTCCAACCCTGCAAGGTATAGCCACACAGTTGGTGCCATAATTGAAACTTCAAAAGGCCGTACCACCATTCTATCAACCCAACTGCCTCTTGATGATGGCATGACTGGTAAATTCCATGAGTATGTGCCCATTTCCATGAGTAAGTGCTTCATTTGCTGTGAAATGGCTTAAGTGATCAGAAACAATGCTATGTGGAACACTATGACATTGGATAAGGTATTCTGTAAATCCACAGATGGTAGTTCTGGCAGAAACATTGTGTTCCAGGAAGGCAAATCTGTATCTATAGTATGTGTCTAAATCAGTAAGAATGAAATTCTGTCTTTTCCATGAAATGGTCCTAATGTAATCAACCTGCCACCAAGTAGCAGGCTGATCACCTCAGGGAGTAGTGTCATATCTGGGACTGAGTAAGGGTCTCTGCTGCTGGCAGATTGGGCACTCAGCAGTGCCTGTAGTCAGGTCGGCCTTGGTGAGTGGAAGTCCATGTTGCTGAGCCCATGCATAACCTTCATCCCTACCACCATGACCACTTTGTTCATGAGCCCATCGGGCAATGGCAGGAGTGACTGAGGAGAGAGGAAGTCTTGTATTCACAGGACGGGTCATCATATCCACTTGATTATTAAAACCTTCCTCTGCTGAAGTCACCCTCTGGTGAGCATTCATAAAGAACAACAGCCTCTTCATATTTTCACCCATTCAGAAAGTTCCATCAACAGACCTCCCCCACAAATCTCTTTGTCACCAATTTTCCAATCATGCTCCTTCCAAGTCCCTGAACATCCAGCCAAGCCATTGGTCACAGCTGATGAATCACTATACAAATACAACTTCAGTGATTTCTCTTTCTAAACAAAATGAACAACCAGGTGCACTGCTTGACGTTTTCCTCACTGGGAGGATTTTCTTTCACCACTGTTCTTCAGGGATGTCTCAGAAAGGGGCTGTAGTGCTACAACTGTCCCCTTTCATTTATTACCTGTATATCATGCAGGGTCAACTACAATCCAGGATGGAATTTTCTCATCCTCAGTCAACTGATCATAAGGAACTCTTTAAGGGGTCATATCTTTGGGTTGGGAATGAGAAGATAATGTGACAGGAGTAGGGGCCATTGGCCTTTGGGCCACTTCTTCTTGTAACTTAGTTTTGCTTTCAGGACCTGCTCAAGACCTATCTCATTTGATGCTGGAGTGCTGCTGTGCATGCCCAACATTATGGCTTGGTGGGTCAGATAACACCCAGTTCACAAAGGGCAACTCAGGTTTCCTGCTAACTTGGTGGTCAATGGTTAAGCATTTGGTCTCTACAAAGGCCCAGTAACAGCTCAAAGCTGTTTCTCAAAAGAAGAGTAGTTATCTGTGAGGATGGTAAGGCTTTGTCCTCAAATCCTAAAAATTGTGCTGTGATTCTCTTATAAGGGCCTGCCAGAGGCTCCAAACAGCATCTATATTTGCCACTGAAACTTCTAGCACCATTGGATCTGCTGGATCATATAGCCCAAATGGCAGAGTAGCTTGCATGGCAGTCTAGACCTGTTGCAGAGCCTCTTCTCATTCTGGTTCCCACTCAAAACTAGAAGCTTTTTTAGTCAGTCTGTAAATGGGCCACAGTTGCACACCCAAATGAGGACTATGTTACCTTCAAAATCCAAAGAAGCCAACAAGGCATTGTGCCTCTGTTTGGGTTTTAGGAGGGACCAAATGCAACAGCTTATCCTTCACCTTAGAAGGGCTATCTCAACATGCCCCAACTATTGGACACCTGGAAGTTTCACTGAGGTGGAAGGCCCCCTGAACTTTTGTTGGATTTATCTCCTGCCATCTGACATGCAAATGCCTTATCAATAAGACAAGAGTAGTTCCTACTTCTTGCTCACTAAGTCCACTAGCAATATGTCATCAATATAATGGACCAATGTGATGTCTTATGGAAGGGAAATGTGATCAAGTTCCCTGCAGACTAGATTATGACATAGGGCTTGAGAAATAACATATTCCTGAGGTAAGGCAGTGAAAGTGGATTTCTGGCCTTTCCAATTTAAAAGAAACTATTTCTGGTGGTCTTTACTAACAGGTATTGAGGGAAAAAGCACTTGCCAGCTCAATAGCTGCATACTAGGTATCAAGGGATGTGTTGATTTGCTCAAGCAATGATACTGCATCAGGAACAGCAGCTGCAACTGGAGTTATAAACTGGTTAAGCTTATGATAATCCACTATCATCCTCAAAGACATGTCTGTTTTCTGTAAAGGCCAAATAGGAGAGTTGAATGGAGATATGGTGGGAATCACCACCCCTGCATCCTTCAAGGCCTTAAAAGTGGCACTACTCTCTGCAATTCCTCCAGGAATCGGGTATTGTGTCTGATTTACTATTTTGCTGCATAGGGCCAGTTCTAGTGGCTCCCACTTGGCCTTTCCTATCATAATAGCACTCATTCCACAGGTCAGGTAACCAATGTGGGGATTCTGCCAGTTGCTGAGAATGTCTATTCCAATTATGCGTTCTGGAACTGGGGAAACAATCACAAAAATGGGCCCAGGGAACCAATTGGACCCACTGTGAGATGGACCTGTGCTAATTGATCACTAATTGATGGTGTCAGAGGGCAAGAGATAAATCCAACAAAAATTCAGGGGACCTTCCACCTCAGTGAAACTTCCAGGTGTCCAATAGTTGGGGCATGTTGAGATATCCCTTCTAAGGTGAAGGATAAGCTGTTGCATTTGGCCCCTCTTAAAACCCAAACTTACTCTGCTGAAGGATCATAGTGATATTTTGGGTCTCCTGGAATTAATGACAGTTCTGAGCTGGTGTCTAGTAATCTCTGAAATGTTTGATCATTTCCTTTTCTCCAATGCACAGTTACCTTGGTAAAAGGCTATTGGTCCCTGCAAGGAAGGCTTGGAGGAAGACTGACAGTATAAATGTTTGGCAGTATAGCTGGGTCCTTCCTCAAGGGGATCCACCTTCCTTCATTCAAGTAGTTCTGGGTCTGTGAACTATTTCAAGTCTGTGAACTGACTGAGGGGCTGTGATTCTTTGGCTCTGTGATTCAAGTTACTTTTGTTCACTTGACCTAGAACTCTTCTGTTCTACTTTTACAAATCAAGTAAGAATTTAGTAGACTACCCATCTATTTTACTTCTAGGTATGCCATAATCTACTAGCCAATGCCATAGGTCTCTGAGAGTCTGACAATTCTGATTACTGTTTTGAGTCTTCTGTCCATTATGGTAGCCATGCCTACCTTGTCTTCGCAATTAAGTGCCAACCCAGGATCCTGCCAACCCGGGATCCAATCATCCCATTGTATTGAAGGATCTAAGTTCAGTTAGAGCAGTTCCCACTGTGATATCTGCCCTACAGAGAATAAAGACCCCAGAGCTCTTCACGGATGATGAAGCTGCCCTCACAAATTTATCTCAGAGTTCTGGTGAAAGGTATGCCGTCTGGAGGTCTTACATAATAAATCCACTCTAACATTCCAATCTTTCTAAGCCATTGGATCCCCTCATATATATTATACCAGTGCAGTTCTAGCATTTTCAATTTCAGGCAACATAAGCCACTTTTTGGTTTATACTTCAGTCAACTTCTTGAATAAACTTCTAACAACTTTTCTCACCCCTCGAGCAATAACATTAAATCCAGAATCTCTGCTTAGTGGGCACATATCAATAAATTCAAATCAATCCAACTTTATCTTCCTTCTACCATTATCCTATACCTTCAATATCCATTCCTGTGCATGTTCCCCTATTTTCTGTCCATATAAATTGGAAAAATCATGCCATTTTCTTGGCATGTAGTGCACCTCCTCATGGGTCACACTTTATATCTCACCTTCCAAGGCATATTGGGACTTTAGTCTAGTTATAGGTCTGGAAGTAGAGAGAGATGATGGGGTTGGCTTATGAGAGGAATTAGCAGTGTCTTGTAAGCCAACTACCTCTGGTGAAACAGAATTAATCTCTTCAGGCAGAGGGATGAGGGCTGTTTCCTCAGGGGAGACAATTACAGGTTCATCAGACATAGCAGGGTTAACTGCTTCAAGTCGGGCAGCTGATTCCTCAGGGCAGACCATTATGGGAGTATCTGACAAGGAAAAGTCAACAGAATCTAAGGTTTCTAGTGACCCCACCATCATCATTATCAGTCCATATGTCTCCATTCCAATTTTCAGTGTCCCCTTCTTTCCCAATCAATGCCCTCACTTTAACAGCAGGCAATCTGCAAGGTTGGGAATTCAATTTACATTGTAATTCAGCCACTCAAACAATGAAACTCTAGTTCTGCTTTTCCAAATCCCATTTGCTACTACAAGAAACAGCTGAGTTTGAGCTGGCAATTTAAAGTCCTAAGCTCATCCCTTTCATTAATAACTGTATCCAGCAAGTTTAGGAGCAACTAGACAACATCACTATACATTTTAACCCCACAAAATTCTGTTATGGTGTCAAATACACTGTCACTCAGAGCCTTGCCTTATAAACATCTGAGTAGCAGTATCCAATGGTGATATTTTGCATATCTCTGTTGTTAGTTTGTGCCCTGGAATACCAGTGTCACATTGATCATTGGAACTAGAGTCATTAGTGCCTTTGAATCTGATCTGGTTAGAGAACCAATTCCAAGAACCTCCAAACCAACACAGAAATTTCATCCTTAAGATTCTGTTTCTCAAGAACCACTCACAGTATGAAAATCCATATTATTCAGGTTCTCCAGTGAAATAGGACCAATGGGATATATATATATATATATATATGTAAATATTATGAGACTTGATATAGGAATTGGTTACATGAATGTGGGGATGGACAAATACAAATTCCATAGGACAGGCTGAAGCTGGGAACTCCAGTGAAGGTTTTGATGAATTCTCCAGGAGAAGCTGGCTAGCAGAAGGAGAGATGGAAATTCCCTCTTCTGACTCCTGAAATCCTCAGTTCTCCCTTTAAGGCCTTCAACAGATTGATGAAAGCAATCTCCTTTGTTGACTGTAGATATAATCAGCCATAGATGCAATTAACTGACTAATGATTCAAATCCATGACCAAACAAATAAGCATTGGCCTGATTGTTATTGTGAGGATTTTTCATGGATTTACTGGACACCATAATCTTAACCATGAACTTAACCATCACAGGCAGGGAACACAGCTGGTAACCAGGGAAAGATGTTTGGGTGGGTACAGATTTCATGTTGTCAGTACATTACCAAATATTTCTCAATTATGGCAATTTTCACTTTCTTCCCAACCATATTATCTTCAGGGACCCAGAGAGCAAACGTTTATAAAATGGGGAGCTCCTGTATATGGCCAAAGGGGTTCTAAAACACCTGAATCTGTATTCCAGTTCCTACTCAGCTAGGGCACCTCAAGGAGTTGCAATTGAAGAAGGAAAAAGATGCATAGAAGTTTCCCATAAGGCATTTGTATTATTTAGGGTTCTCTAGAGAAACAGAATCAACAGGGAACACTTGCAAATATAAAATTTATAAAAGTGTCTCACGTGACCGTGGGAATGCAGAGTCCAAAATCCGCAGGGCAGACTGTGAAGCTGATGACTCCAATGGAGGGTCTGGATGAACTCCACAGGAGAGGCTCACCAGCCAAAGCAGGAATGGAATCTGTCTCCTCTGAATCCTCCTTAAAAGGCTTCCTGTGATTAGATTAAGCATCACTCATTGTAGGAGACACTCCCCTTTGGCTGATTACAAATGGAATCAGTTGTGGATGCTGAGATGATCATGATCTAATTCTATGAAATGTCTTCATTGCAACAGACAAGCCAGCACTTGCCCAACCAGACAAACAGGTACCACAATTTGGCCAAGTTGACACATGTACCTGACCATGACAGTCCACCACTTGTCAACTTGGCATCTATATATATATCACCTTAAACCATATCTAATTTCCAAATGAAAACAATAAAACACACATTTTTTCTTTTACCTGACTATACTCAACTGTCCTGCATATACTGGAAACACATTAAATCTCTCCAGAATAGGGTGCAAGTCCTTAGGCAACATTCATTTGTAAACTTGATATCTTACAACTTAAATAGTATAACATGAACAAAGCAGCATTACAGTCCTTGTTTCTGTAACTGATCACATGGTTGAAGTTCATATTTATTACTACCTTCTTCCACTAACCATTCCATATTCCCTTTACCCTCAGCAAGCACTTCAGCTGGCCATGGTTCTTTGCCTGATGGGGTGATCCAAACTTTCATTCCTGAAGTTTCAGAGCCATTAGTAGTCCTGTCTGGATTGCGTTGTTGCAGTTTTCCATTGATTTTAATCACAGGGCATGGTAGTACTAAAAGACGCCCTAGGGGATCTCCTATATTCCAAGAAAACTCTTCTTTACCTCCATTATGTAGTTGCAGTGCTACTTCCTCCTGATAGTCAGGGTCAATCACCCCAGACAATAATGTAAACCCCTTCTTGGCTTGTTGATCCAGTGGCATAAGTAGCCCAAAGTGACCAGGTGGCAATCTTAACTTCCAGTTCAGTGGAATCATTGTTGTTTCTCCTGGAAGAAGCACACCCCGTTTTGGAACTAAAACCTGTAGACCAGCAGAGCTCAGGGTAGCAGGGAAAGGAAGCAAAAATTTACCTAGTGGATCACTAGGGGTAGTAGTGAGTGTTACCACACCAATTTCCACCCCTTGGTTCCTGGACCCATGGATCCTGGCTATGGGAGAAACAGCACCATACAATGGACACTGATTCAGAGCATATACAGCTTCCTGGAGAAAATTACACCAGCCTTTCAAGGTATTGCCACCTAGTTGGCACCATAATTGAGTTTTCAAAAGGCCATTCCACTCTTCCATCAATCCAGCTGCTTCTGGATGATGGGGAACATGGTAAGACCAGAGAATTCCATGAGCATGTGCCCATTCCTGCACTTCATTTGCTGTGAAGTGTGTTCCTTGATCAGAAGCAATGCTATGTGGAATACCATGACGATGGATAAGGCATTCTGTAAGCCCACAGATGGTAGTTTTGGCAGAAGCATTGTGTGCAGGGAAAGCAAACCCATATCTAGTGTATGTGTCTATTCCAGTTAGAACAAATCTCTGCCCCTTCCATGAAGGGAGTGGTCCAATGTAATCAACCTGCCACCATGTAACTGGCTGGTCACCTCGGGGAATGGTGCCATATTGGGGGTTGAGTGTGGGTCTCTGATGGTGGCAGATTGGGCACCATCATGACCTGTAGCCAGGTCAGCCTTGGTGAGTGGAAGTCCATGTTGCTGAGCCCATGCATAACCTCCATCCCTACCACCATGACCACTTTGTTCATGAGCCCATTGGGCAGTGACAGGAGTTGCTGGGGAAAGAGGCTGACTGATATCCACAGAATGCATCATGTTATCCACTTGATTATTAAAATCTTCCTCTGCTGAAGTCACCCTCTGGTGTGCATTCACATGGACACAAATATCTTCATGTTTTTAGCCCACTCAGAAAGCTCTATCCACATACTTCTTCCCCAGACCTCTTTGTCACCAATTTTCCCATTGTGGTCTTTCCCATTGTGGTCAAGTCCCTGACCATCCAGCCAAACGATTATCAACAACCCATGAGTCAGTATACAAATGCACCTCTGGCTAGTTTTCCTTCCAAGCAAAATGAACAACCAGGTGCACTGCTCGAAGTTCTGCCCACTGGGAGGATTTCCCCTCACCACTGTCCTTCAAGGACACTCCAGAAAGGGGTTGTAATGTTGCAGCTGTCCACTTTTGGGTGGTACCTGCATATCGTGCTGAACCATCTGTAAACCAGGCCTGAGTTTTCTCTTCCTCAGTCAATCCATTGTAAGGAACTAACCAAAAGGCCATATCTGTGGTTTGGGAAAGATAAGGTAATGTAGCAGGAGTGGAGACCAGGGGCATTTGGGCCACTTCTTCATGTAATTTACTTGTGCCTTCAGGACCTGCTCTGGCTCTATCTTGTATATACCATTTCCATTTTAGAATAGAGTGCTGCTGTGCATGCCCAACTTTATGGCTTGGTGGGTCAGACAACATCCAGCTCATGATAGGAACTCAAGTCTCATGGTAACTTGGTGGCCCATGGTTAAGCATTCAGTCTCTACTAAGGCCCAGTAGCAGGCCAAAAGCTGTTTTTCAAAAGGAGAGTAGTTATCTGCAGCAGATGGTAAAGCTTTGCTCCAAAATCCTAAGGGTCTGCATTGTGATTCTCCTATAGGGTCCTGTCAAAGACTCCAAACAGCATCTCTATTTGCCACTGACACTTCCAGCACCATTGGATCTGCTGGATCATATGGCCGAAGTGGCAGAGCGGTTTGTACAGCAGCCTGGACCTGTTGCAGAGCCTCCTCTTATTCAGGTCCCCACTCAAAATTAGCAGCTTTTCTGGTTACTCGATAAATGGGCCAGAGAAGCACACCCAAATGAGGAATATGTTGTTGCCAAAATCCAAAAAGACCAACTAAGCGTTGTGCCTCTTTTTTGGTTGTGGGAGGGGCCAGATGCAGCAACTTATCCTTCACCTTAGAAGGGATATCTCGACATGCCCCACACCACTGGACACCTAGAAATTTCACTGAGGTGGAAGGACCCTGTATTTTTGTTGGATTTATCCCCCATCCTCTGACACACAAATGCCTTACCAGTAAATCTAGAGTAGTTGCTACCTTATGCTCACTAGGTCCAATCAACATGATATCATCAATATAATGGACCAGTGTGATGTCTTGTGGGAGGCAGAAACGATCAAGTTCTCTGCAGACAAGATTATGACATAGGGCTGGAGAGTTGATATACCCATGAGGTAGGACAGTGAAAGTATATTGCTGACCTTGCCAGCTAAAAGCAAACTGTTCTTGGTGGTCCTTACTAATAGCTATTGAGAAAAAAAGAATTTGCCAGATCAATAGATGCATACCAGGTACCAGTGGAGGTATTGATTTGCTCAAGCAATGATCCCACATCTGGAACAGCAGCGCCAATTGGAGTTACCACCTGGTTGAGCTTACAATAATCCACTGTCATCCTCCAAGACCCATCTGTTTTCTGCACAGGCCAAATAGGAGAGTCGAAGGAGGATGTGGTGGGAATCACCATCCCTGCATCTTTCAGGTCCTTAAGTGTGGTAGTAATCTCTGCAATCCCTCCAGGAATCCCTATTGCTTCTGATTTACTATTTTGCTCAGTAGGGGGCAGTTCTAGTGGCTTCCACTTGGCCTTTCCCACCATAATAGCCCTCACTGCACAAGTTAGAGAGCCAATGTGGGGATTCTGCCAGTTACTCAGTATGTCTATACCAATTATACATTCTGGCACTGGGGAAATAACTACAGGATGGGTCTGAGCTAAAACCCCATTGATAACCTGGCCTCCATAAGCCCCAACTCTGACTGGTGGTCCAGAGTGACCTGTTGGGTGCCCTGGAATTAATGTCTCTTCTGAACCAGTGTCTAATTATCCCCAAAATATCTGCTCATTTCCTTTTCCCCAATGCACAGTTACCCTGGTAAAAGGCCATTGGTCTCCTTGGGAAAGACTTAGAGGAAGATTAACAGTATAAATTTGTGGCAGTGTAACAGGTTTCTCCCCCATAGGGACCTGGCCTCCCCTTCATTCAAGGGGCTCTGGGTCTGTAAACTGTTTCAAGTCTGGGAATTGTTTAAGGGGCTGTGACTCTATGTTTTTGTAATTCAGGTTAGACTTCTGTTCACTTGACCTAGAACTCTTTTGTTTATATAGCTAGAACAAGAATTTAGTAGACTGCCCTTCTATTGTATTTCTAGGTACCCCATGATACCTAGATGTCACAAATCTCTGCTTGTCATATAATTTTGATGCCTGCTTTGAGTTTGCTGTCTATTATAATAGGCACATCTACCCTGTCTTTGGTGATTAAGTGCTTCCATCTGGCTTCTGCCAACTCGGGATCCTGTCATCCCCATTGTGTTTAAGGACTCCAGCTCAGTGACAGAAGTTCCTACAGTAATATCTGACCTACAGAGAAGTGCAATCACAGAGCTCTTTAGGGATGATGGTGCTCGTCTCATGAATTTATTTCTCATTGTTCTGGTAAAAGGTGCAACCTCCGGACATTCCTGGGGTATAAGGGCAGGCTTTGCATGATAAATCCACTCTAACATTCCAATCTCTCTAAGCCTCTGGATCCCCTCATCTACATTATATCAGGGCAGTTCTGGCATTTTAACCTCAGGTAATGTTGGCCACCTTTTGATCCATGTTTCAACCAACCATCCAAACAAACTGTTAATCCCTTTTCTAACCACTCGAGCTATAACATTGAATGCAGAATCTCTACTTAGTGGGCCCATACCAATAAATTCAGCCTGATCCAGCCTTATATTCTTCCCACCATTATCCCACACTCTTAAAATCCATTGCCACACATATTCCCCTGATTTCTGTCTATATAAATTGGAAAACTCACACAGTTCTTTTGGAGTATAACGTATCTCCTCATGTGTGATACTTTGTACTTCACCTTTAGGGGCCTGTTGGGCCTTTAGTCTAGTTATA
>PVIY010025721.1:0-36317 GCA_004026745.1 Myrmecophaga tridactyla | reverse complement strand
TTCCCTGAAAGCAGACCTCCTGCTGGCAGGAGAGAGGCTGACCTGGGGTCCTTTAAAGGAGGGCACCCCACCCCCCAGCCCCAGCGCACAGGCTCATGCAAACATAGCCCCGAAAATAAGCAGAAAGTAAGAAAGGCTCGGACACGCTTTTTAAATTCCCCTTCCAGATGTGCAAATCCAGGCGACCCAGGGGGGACACTTAGAGAGAACACAGAAGAACCTTAAATGCTTAAGTTAAGACCTGAAGTATCTCTTTCCAATCATTTAAGCGGACCCGACATCTTTACAAAATCAAGGGAATTAGTGGAAGCCTTCTGTGCAGGGCACTTCTAAGCGCAGCCTCCGCTCGCCTCTTCCCCTGACATCACACGAAACAACTCAGCAACAGTTAGTAAATCCTAAGACCCTAGGATGGATTTCATCTTCTGTGCAGAAAAAAAAAGACCTCTCTCCAGAAAGGAAACAAGAAAAGAAGAATGGAATCTGCGTGTAAGCAGTTGGCCCAACAGAAAGCTACAGCCACAGGCGGCCGAAGCTTAGCAAGGGAGGCAAGCAGCATGCTGAGAATGCTTGCTTGGGAGAACTCTCCCCAGATGTTCCTCCTAGCCACCGATTTGGCAATTTCCACTGAGCACCAGCCACGCACTAAGCATTTTCCTAGGCACACAAGACACTCACTGAGTACAACAGACAAAGCCTCAAGAGGCTCCCATTCCAGCAGCTGTTGGGAAAGAAGACGATAAAAAATAGACATGATACATAAGTACATCTCATGACCGCTTAAATCGCCAAGTGCTCTGGAAAAATAGAAACGCGGAGCAGGGTACAGCGTAGCGGGGAGTGGGGGCGGGGAGGGTGCATGCAGCAGTTTTAATTAAGGTTGTTTCCAAGAAGGTGGCATTGTACACCCTTCATGGACAAAAGCGGGAGGGACAGATACCTGAAAACCTGTTTCTGTGGCCCATGCATTTTCTTCTTTGCACATAAGTTACATAAAATGGAGATGCTGCTGCTTTGGAGAAGGAGGGACGTGGCCATCACATTAAGAAACATACCAATACACCTAGAATGTTCTGAAGTCGCATTATTCACCCAAGTCTTAAGAGGGAAAGTTGGGACCCTTTTGGGAGGAAACCAGTGTGAGTCCCACCTCTGGTTCAGTTGGGTTTACAATGCTCCTGTCTTGCCAAGAGTGAATCCACTTTCTCATCTAGAGTCTTCTGAGAACACACATTACTTTTTCCCTCACAAGTCTCCAAACTAAATTCTGCGGTCATAGTGGACCTCAGGAGATTTGGTGCAGTAACCGTAACCTTCCCCTCTGAAACAGCTGTACCTTTTACTTTCCTCTCCACATTTTTACCCCCCCAAAATACCATCTTGGGAACTCCCAGTCTCTGCTAGAATACCACAAGAACAATCTGGAGAGGCATACTGTAGAATCAACTTCCACTCTCCAGAGGATGACCTGAATCAGGAATTCATTATATTGCAGCCAGAACTAGCAGAACAAATACAAAACATCTTTGAGCATCTGAAAGTTGGCTTCAGTGATCCTTGGACTTGTCTTCTTTAAGAAATCCCTAGGCAAAAAAAAGCTTGGACTGTTTTTTTCCTAAATACTTACGTCTCAGATAACCAGTTTGATCATTTGCTTTTCAAGGACAGCATTTATAAAAACGGGCCAAGCAGGGTTGGCAAAGCCAGGGTGCCCGCGAGAAAACCTAAAGACAGTGGCAGGAAGTAATAAAGGACGTTGAGAGGGAGTCAGAAAAATGGACAGTTGCTTAAATGTTCACCTGAAATGTGAGATCCTTTCTTGTAAGGATAAAAAAGACAAAAGCACTGCATCCAAGGGAAAGCACTGCATCGGAGGGAAAGGAGTTTAACGCAGAGAAAAGGAACTACCGAGGAGGTTTGATTTCCTGGGTGGTATTTCAGAAACATTCATACAGCCAGTGTTCTGTATTTCTTAAGGCCCCCACGATCTCAAGTTCGTGAACTGGGATGAAAAAATATCTGACTTGGAAAATGAGAACACCCATCTCCAGAGCTCCACAAGGAAGGAATTAAGCAGGCAGGAAATCATCCAAACTTGAGGATAAAAAGGTCTGGCAGAGAGTATGTTTGAAATATGAGAAGGGGGTGCTGTGAATTCTTCCAAAGAAGAGAAACAGTGAGGAGACCGATATAATTGCAAAGGGCTGTGGGGAAGGAAAGAAAACCAGGGCAATGCAGAGAACACCCAAGGCCGGAGACTCTTCTTCTGTTTGCAACTTGATTTAGACTTCCAGAGCTGGTCAATTTCGGAAGCCAATATAAATGCCAGGGCAGATTAAGTTTTTGTCTATTCAATTAAGGACATTTTGTATTTCCATTCTGAGGAACCGGAAAAAGACAGAAATGTGATCGAAAGCCCACCTTGGAAAAATCCACACTCTTTCTCCGAGTCTCTTCCTTATTTAGCATTGCCGAAGCAGCTCAGCCCAGCTAAGAAAGAGGCTGAGCTGTGAACATGAGTCCTCGGGAACAATGGAGAAATACAATGAAAGAGTCAAACCCCAGCACAGTGATAATTATTCTTATAGAGTCATTCCCCCGTTGAATGCAATAAACCAGACACTATAATCTTCAGGCAAAATGTTGCAGAAACAGCTGTGTTGATGAAAGAACATGCTAACAAGATCAGAGACCATGAAAAAAAAAAGAGAAGAAAACTCCCACCCCATCTCTTCCTGAAGTCCTCTCCCTTTAAGCCTAATTTCTCTAATGCTGGTTCTCTTCAAGCATTCTCTTCAAGGCTGACTTGGTATCTGGTTTCCATACCTTCAGGTTTCAGTTTGCCAAGTCAACTTGGAAAGAGACCAAACTGCAGATTAAAAGCAAAAAAATCAACGCAAAAGCAACGGATTCTCAGACCAACTCCTGCACAGACAGCTAAATGAGAGGGAAACATATTTTTTGCACTGGCTGCCTCCTCCAGGAAGCCTCTCTTGACTTAAGGGACATTGAACGGGGACATGCTCTCTCCCAACTCCAGGAGGGTAGCAGAGAGTCAGCATTCTTAAACCCCCCACCATGAGCTGAGCCGTGAGGACTTTTGCATCATAAACGGCACTTGGCCCGGAATGTGTCTCTGTTAGGGAGAGGAAAGGCCACCAGGGCTTCCAGACAGCAGCTCGCAGAACCAGGGGGCTATCTCAGCCCCGCTGCCTTATTACATCCTTCAGCTTACTAACAGCTGACCCTTTGGCTACACGGACGCACATTTGGACAGAATGATACGAATCTGATATTTAGCTTGTATAGCAAAATAAAAAGAATGATTTAGACTTTCAAAAGAACAGTCTTGCTAGAAATAGTAACTCGGTATTAAATATAGAGCCGCAGCTGGGACCTCTTCGTCATATAATTACTTAACTGGAGACACTCGGTTCTGAAAGGGGCACACGGTGTCAGCACCACCCCCACTCCCAGACAACGACACATCGTGCCCCCAAAATGCTATTTTCACAAAGCTCTATAATGACCATGTATATAAATAAGCATCTATTTACAAATATGCATGTTTAAGTGTAGAAATACGGCATGCCTATATTTTTATACATTCGGCCTCTTTCCATCTACAGAACAAACTCAAAAAGAATTCTATTTTATCCAGCGCCATACTATGAGTAGTAATTAGACCAAACTCACTTAAATATTTATTGCCCAACGTTAGACAAGTGTTTTCACAAGGAAGCTGGCTCTATTTATTTAAAACTCAGCATTATAATGCAAAATTACCCTGATCGTTTAAACCGCAATACTATAGAGGCAAAACATACACTCACCCCTTACAGCGATCTAATTTAATGAGCTTTAAAGCGTTTTAGATCATTAAGAATCAGATCCAGGAGAATGCGTACACTAAGTGTTTCCGATAAAATAATCCCACGGGAAGCACTTCAGAGAACACTTCTGGGGGGGCACAGGGGGACATGAGACTCGGGTTCTCACCTTGTTTGTCCTGCAAAGTGGGAGGAGCCCGTGTAGGACCCGGCAGCCACGCTGCTTAGATCTGAATCCCTGTTCTCTCCCTCACTAGCTGGGTGACCTCAGGCAAACTGCTTTACCTCTCTGTTTCTCACCAGCCCCATCAGTAAAATGGGGAGCATGAGAGTATCTACTGCTGAGGGTCCAGTAAGGAATGAAGAAATGAATTCCAGCTTTCTTCCCGACTCACTGGGTGAACCAGCAAGTTCTTTGACCTGTTCTGCCTCAATTTTCCTCTCCTGTAAAATAAGGATAACAACTGGATCTTCTCCACAGGGCTCACTGACACCTGAATGAGATCGTCTGAGATGCAAGTATTTCAGCAAATGCTGTATGTTACTGACCTCTCTTGATCTCATTCAATATACTGATGGAAGCTTAAAATAGATCAGTGATGATCGACCGTACTTAGCACCTGGCCTCTCTTATCATAAGCCAAATGCCAATATGTTAAACATATAAAGAGACATGATTCATTTATCGTATGAGTCCAAGCATATGAATGTATTTATTATAGAGTTGATCGATAAGAAGATGCTTTGCTGGATACACAGAAGCTAAAGTTCCTTTGCAAAAAATCAAAATGTCAGATAACACACAAACTGTCGTAAAATAGTCACACAATCACAAGATTACTACCAGACATATGACTCATTCACCACTCAGATGCATCTGAGGCTTGCTCAGCATTTCATTGAGACTGCAAAAAAGTGAGTGGACTCCCTTGCAGAGTTCGACGTGAATGTACACAGGCAGGTCTGATTTTTTTTTTAATCCTGGTGCAATCATGGAACTTTAGCAATTTGTGATCCAGCAAAACAGCTCTTGCATTAAAGAAAAAAAAATCAAAATAGAAACCTCCAATTATTTCAAAGTAAATAAGAGCGCTGCAAGGTTCAGCCAAAGTCACATGGAGAGGAAAATGTATAGCTTAGCTGTGTGGATTAAAAACTGAAGGAGAGTGCAAGGAAACAATGTTTAATTTCAGGAACCCAGAAAAAGGAACATCTAAACTCAAGTTATGGAGAAGGTAGGAATTTAAAAAGATAAAGACTTTTGTGAATGAAATTTAGAATAAAATGTTCCTGTACCCTCTAAAGATGAGACATTAGTCCTGGATTTTGGTGGGACACAGATGGAAAAAAGTAGGCTTGATAGGGAGAGATTCAAAATGAGACAGTGAACACCTGGTAGGGGAGGCACAGGCTCCCGGGCGCCCCTGCTGTTTCACCCACATCAGCGCCTTGTCTCTTGGGGACCTGGCAGTGGAGAGAGCAAGGATGGGGGTCCCAAGAGAAGGACTGGGCTGTCACGGAGGAGGTGGCCAGGGCAGTGGCTGTTTCAGTATTTTTGCAATGCCATCACCTGGCCAAGGCTAATGTCAGCCTTGAAATTAGCAGGTCCTTATAAATCTTTCCAGCTCGTGACAAAATACAAGCGTCTCCAATTTTTTGCTGACGTTGGGTGGAGTGAAAACCAGAGAGACAGAATCTTCCTTCTATACGAAGCTTTTATCCTGGTCGCCCTGCATGCACACACACCTGCACACAGGTAAATCGTGAGCAAACCTCCTTTTAAAAACAGAGCGTGTGCACCACCTCATGCGTTCCAGCCCTGCCCTCCAGGGCCTGCACCTTCTTTGGCAAGTCTTTCACCTGTCTGGAGGAGGGGGGCCCTTCCACCAAGCCCCTGGGCTCACTGCCAAGCTCCTAGACCACTTGGCAAGACTTCCCAGGGCCTGGGCAGATGAAGCTTCTTGCAGAACAAAGATAATCTCAGAGGCGACTGGGAAAAAGGCCCCTTCCCTTGTGGAGGAAAAGAGGGGTGGGTGGGCGCAGGACACACCCCGGCACCTCTGCCCTGGGCAGCAGCGGGGGGAGGCCCTGAGAGCAGCAGGCTCCCGCAGCCCTGGGGTCCCACCCTGTCCGGGCAGCGTTGCCCTGGCAGGGGCATTGTGGCGCTGCTGGAGGGGCCCGCCGAGTCGGCTACAGCCTTTTACTGTTAATCCTTAAAAAAAAAGAATCAGAGGCAGTGCAGGAGGGTTTTGGCTTGGAACCTTGACATGTGAGAATTGTATGGTCTATCACTTCTGAGAAAACCACTCTAGCTCACAGCAGAGATCGAGAGAGAGAGAGAGAGAGAGAGAGAGAGAGAATACTTGTTCAATGAAGAGCTGTTGAGAATTCTGAGGCAGAAAACTGCTGGTGGCTCCTAATATTAAGGCTTCTGGGTACAGGTCCAGGTGCTGGGGGGAAGACGCCCCATTTCCAGCAGCAGAGAGAGGACAGCAGACAAACGGGGATGCTGCCAGCCCAGCCCAAACCCCTGCTCTACCTTTCCAGAAGCCAAAGAGCTATCTGCGCTCAGAGGTCTTTGAGACGTGAAGACAACATTTTAAACAATGCCCTTGAGAAACGCTTTCACGAGTCCACAAGCCACTTGGAGACAAGCTGGAACTATCTCGCGTGCCTTTCGCTGAAGACCCGAAACTTGGGGCATGTTCACAAGATGCAGCAAAATTCAGGAGCCGAAGTGCATGAGCAAGACCCAGAGGCACCATGTGTGGGAAGAGCGGGAAACACGGCGCTGGCTGAGAAACCCTGGGAAGAAGAGAAGGACACATGTGCCGAGATCTTTTGCTGCCCAGCTTCCAAGCACACTGCAGAGCTGCACATGATGTGTGGAAAGGTACACATGCCCGAAAGCTTGGAAATACAGACTAGTAAATTAACACTAAGTTCGCGAGAGTGGTTGCCTCTGGAGAGAGGGAGGGAAGGAGGGTTGCAAGAGAGTGGAGAGCAAGTTCAGGAAGGGGTGGGGGAGGTCAGAGAGAACAAGGCTTGGGGACTTGGGAGCCAGGGAGGGAGGGGAAAAAAGGAACAGGCCTGGGGAGGATGCAAAGAGAATTTCAACCTTATCAGGAATGCGCCATTGCCTTTTTTTTTTTAAATTTGCATATGGGCAGGAGGCACCAGGGATCAGGGATCGAACTCCAGACCTCCAGCAGGGCAGGTCGGAGCTCTGCCTGCTGAGCCACAGCAGCTGCCCTGCCATTGCTTTTTTGAAGTAAAAAAGGAAGATCTGAAACCACCGCGGTGAAATGCCAATGCCTGTGGTCTTACTCAGCGCATCCTCTGTGCTAGGCTATGCTAACATCCACAGCACTTACGCTTGACCATTTTAAAGTGCACAATTCAGGGGCATTTAGTGCAATCACAATGTTATGCAGCCACCACCTCTATCTAGTCTCAAAACTTGCCCCAGAGGAAGCCCCCAGCCTCAATCAGCTGTCACCCCTTCCCCTCTCTTCCCAGCATCCTGCCACCTCCAAGCTGCTTCCGGTTTCCCGGCACTGGCCTCCTGGACATTTCATACAAATGGAATCATACAATGTACAATCTTTCCGTGCCTGGCTTTTCTCACTTATCGGGATGTCTCAAAGTTTCGTCCACAGAGTGGCATGTCTCAGAACTTCATTCCTGTTGAGGGCTGAACAATAGCCCACCGTGTGGGAAGACCACAGCATTTTAGATTTTTCACTGCCACCTTTTTTTTTTTTAAAGGGCCTTTTATTTTTTCAGCAGGCAAATTTTAACAGTCATGCATATAAAAATTGGGTATTTCTAACAGCATCCTTTTGAATTCTGCCGTCCTTATGGAAAAGCAATGGATTACCTTTTCTGCTAAAACCAGAATGCTTCTGTGAGGAATCCAGAGCAGAACTGGAGGCATCAGCCATGCCGGGTATATGGGGGTGATTTGCAAAGGGAGAGGAAACAGCTATTGGGTTTTGACTAAACAGGGCAGTAAGGAAATGATTTATAAAGTGCACTTTCTCCCATCGACGTAGTAGAGATTGACTTTTTGAAAGTTTGGGTTCACATAATATTCCAAACCCGCAGGAGTGAGGGATAGCCAGCAACTTCTCAAATTGCCTCAGTTTACTCAAAGCGTCTCTGTGGCAGAGCAGACGCACACAGGGTCCTGACGTGGGCATTTCTATCTGAGAAGGAGGGGCGTGCCTCCGTCCAGAGGCAGTGGCCGGGCTATCGGTACATCACATGCATGCACACGTGATAAGCGTGTTCACACATATGCCACATGTAAGCATGTGTGCACACCTGCCGAGGCACCCACAGGCTGCGGCTTCCCCGTGTGGGTGCAGTATTTCCATAAGCTAAGGTTAGACTCGGGTCAACAGGCAGGCAGTTTTCCTGCAGCAGAAGAAGCAGGACTTCTCTCCGGGGTTGTGCAGACACAACCGGAACAAAAGAGGCCCCCACCTACGGCAAAGGGCACATCGTGCACACGGATGTGACGAGAAGCACGCGTGCACACATACACACACAAACACACTCCAAGCAGTGAGGCTTTCGTGGCCCCCCTGCCCCCTCAGTGTACAAGCTTCCACCCAACATGACAAATCAGCTTCAGCTCCTTCAGTGAGGATGATGTTAACCAAGTACTTGGGTTAACATATCCGAGAAACATTTCTCCTTATTAACATCAAGCGGTGCAGCTGTCTCAGGACCCGCTCAGGGACCGCCACATGCCTTCTCCACGCGGCCCAGCCTGAGTCTGCCTCGCCCCCCCAGCAAAGCTGCCCCCACCCCCACCCAAGCAGGGCTACCCTGCCTGGTGCCGATGCAGCAGGAAGCTGCAGAATCTCACAACCCCCAGGGCTGGGGGACCTCTGCACGCCACTTAAGAGCAAGGGGCATCCATCTGCCAGATGATAATTCAAACCATCTCTCCATCCTACAAACACAGAGAATGAAAGGAGCGGCAGGGCGCTGCTCCTTCACAGAGCCAAAGCAGGGAAAACACAAGTTGGTTCAACTCCTTCCTTAAGAACCAATATTTTCACAAACCAATAAAAGTTAATCCCCTTGCCGAGCTACCTTTATTGCATGCATTCAGGGCTGCACAAATGCCCAAAGAGCTGTGCAGTCCAGGCCCCACAAAGGATTAATCTTTAGCCTTTCCGACTGCTCTCCTTTCTTCCCAAGCCCCTGACTGAGTTTACTGAGATCCAGGTACTGTTTTTTTAACAGAAAGAAAAAAAAATCCAACTATGCGAATGCTTCGAGTTCTCATCTGTGAAATACGTCCGAAGTTCAACCATCTCGGAGTCTTTCACAGCGAAATATGAGTTACTTAGATGAAGCAAACAGAAATGCTTTTCAAATCTTGGGTTATGAAACCTTTTCCTTGGCCCATGCTTTCTGCACCACACTTGTCACTGGCGGACTATGGCTGTCCCTTCCCTGCCAAGGTTCTGGGACTAAGGTAGGAATCTCTGACTCAAGAAAGTATCAGTGGAAGTTCCCATGGAAACCAGGGCAAGGGAAAAAACCAAAGAGTGAAAAGGATGGCAAAGGATAAATCATGTTTATCCAAAACTTTGCTTCCTTGGTATGCAGAAGGAAAATGGAGCTCTCTCCCCTCTGTCTAATGCTATGCCCCATAGCTCACTTCAGAGTTCACTGCTTATTTGAACTCAGTGACAATGGCTCTTCGATATCTGGTTCAATTCGCCAGAGGAGTTTACAACTGGCCCCCTGTACCCGGCGACCGGCAGCCAGCATCACGGCACCCACTTCATGGGGCCTTGGGGGCAAGCTTTTGTTCAACTCTAATTTCTCCTCCCCTGTAGCCATCTGACAACTAATTTAGCCTTATCCAAATAAGACCAAATATTACCTGATGATAATTGTTTATAGCAATTCATGTAAAATTTACCCTCAACCTCAGCAATTTTATCTGTGATATTAAAGGTTTAATTTGCTAGCTATTTTGAAATAGCTTAAAAAACAGTTTTAAAAGCAAAGCCCTCCTAGGTTTATTGTGTCTAGATTTTCTGTAACGAGTAATCTAAATCAATCTGTCTGGATAGCTCATTTAAATAACCTAAACTCCCAGAGTCCCAAATGGGGACAAGGCCTTGTAATGCTGTCTAGCTTAATATAATACCGGGATACATCTCTATATGATGTCTATGACTATGGTGGGCTGATAATTAAAAAGTATTGGTAGAGTCCCTTGAGGACCCAAAGGGAAAATAAATGTATTTTCCATACATTATTTAACTCTCCCATCTGGGAAACCCCAGGTGCCCTCCCAACCATTGGGGACTCCCAAGAAAACAGGACAAGCCCTGGATCTTGAGGCTTGCTCTTATAAAACTTATTTCTTTAGGGGAGAAGCTAAGACTACCCATAACAAAGCCTAAGGATTGCTTCCAGGAAGCCTCTTTTTGTTAGATGTGGCCTCTCTCTCTCTAAGCCCAACTCTGCAGGGACAATCACCCTCCTACAAGCCATTCAGGATTAAAGTCTCCCTGACAATGTTGGCCGTGACTCCCGGGGATGAGTCTGGCCTTGGCACTGTGGGACCGACAACACCTTCCTGACCAAAAGGGGGGAAAGAAGTGTAATAAAATAAGGCATCAGTGGCCTAGAAAGGTCAAATGGAGTCAAGAGGCTGCTCTGGAGGCTGCTCTTATGCCAGCTTCAGCTAATGCTGACTGCCATGGTCTGCTAACCCCCGACTACCATCACTCCTGCTGTCTCTTATGAACACCCAGGGCTCGAACTAAGACCCTATATAGGTTTCATGCACTAGGTTTGCCTTCTTGGTACATATACTTTCCAGAGGGTTCCTAGGTCAGATAAATCCTGAAACCCAGAGGGACCAGCCTCTCCAGGATTATCAATTAATCACATCCCCCTATCCTTTAGTGTGACACCCCTTCTCAACATGGAAAAGTCAGAACAGGCATTGCCCAAAGATCCTACAGATTTGGGAGAAGGATTAAAGGAGGAGGAGGTATAACAGAGAAAATGGGATTTAACAAACGAGTATAGCTGCTGAATTGCTATTTTAATATTACTTCTAGTTTTCAGTGTCCAACTAGAAGGAAAAATCTGAGCTGATGGTCTGATAAGCCAGGACAGACTCTGGGATCTGTTCTGTAACTGGTTGTTGAAATGTGCTTTGAAAATCACTGCTTTTTCCTTTCTTTGCTTTGTACATATGTTAAATTTTACAATAAAAAAGATTTTTAAAAAACATACATCCGTTCGGTTTTCCTTGCACCTGCTCTGCCCTTTTTGCTGCATCACCGCGTCCCTCTCCTAGGAAGGGGTCTCGCCTGCTGTTCCCAGGGGAATCCCACTTCTGGAGGACCCGCCATTAGGGTCCTTCTCTAAGAGTCTGTTAAGTGAACAAGTGAATGAATGAAGAGTCTGACAAAACACTGATTCAACTTGCCTTATGATGGGATTTGTGACATGGACAGGAGGTCTGGGGGACAAGAAAACCTAAAGGGAGAAAGAAAAGAATTAAATGTGAACTTCATGTAAACAGTGTCCTTCCAACATTCTTTCCTACAATAGAGGCACTCCCAGAATGAAGCAAGTTGAAAGTAAAGTGGAATACATATTAAAGGAAATCAGGCTCTGCTGCATGAAAAATGTGATTAATTCCCGAGTGTGTTTTATCACGTGGATGAGAAAGAAAAAAACGATGTTATGACGAAGCGAGATTTCAGAGCCATAAAGATGTGTGCGGAAACTTCCTATACTGCTGCCCTCCCTGCACTCCGCCAGCGCATCTCCTGGGAGGAGTTAAAGGTGGAACAAAGGCTAATAGAGATCCTGCTTCAATAATTCCTTCCCTGAAAGTGACAGACTAATTACCCAAGCTGTGGACAGGTTTTGTATGAGCTGTCTCCAAGCGCACTTTTTCCCTCAAGCTACTCTTTCAAGTCTAGATATTGTGGATTCCTAGTCCACTCGACCTGAGCTAGGTACAGGGCAGGTGGGAAACCAAGATCCCTTCTGGTGACCTGGGACGGTCTGCAAATGTGCATCTGGGAAGCTGTGCATGCCGCCCTGTGGGCAGTGAGCAGCAGACGAGGCTCAGAAGTGTGGATCTCTATCACTGCTTTCTAGCAGGTCTGGATTTGGCGCAGTAGGTCCAACTACCATCTCACGTCCAAACAGTCAGGCACGGGAAGGCCCCAGGAGGGTGGAGAGTTTGTTAAGTGACAGCAACAGGATAAATACCTTTCCTTTAGTGGGACAGAGATACAAAAACCAAGATAGGTTTACCTGATTGTTTTTGTTGGAGTTTGATAAATAATTGCACCAATTCCCTTAAACTTACCAAAAAACAATAAAATAGAAGAGATGATATTTTCCCACCTATTGATATTGATATATCAGTTTGTCTTTGAAGACGCATTCATTTATTCACTCATTCACTCCAATACGGAATGGGCGTGGCGGGATGCTGCTCACTGCCCTGGGACCAGGGCACCGCCCAGCACAAGCAGAGCCCACACTGCTGTGTTCCCAGGGGCCGTGTCCCAGGAAGCGAGGAATTACTACAGCAGAACTCACACCTAAGGACAGAGAACCTCCTAGCAGGCCAACACCCAGGGTTAGCCTGGCCAGGTCACTGCAGGTCAGCTGATAGAGGACCAACAGACAGCAGTGGGGTGGCGGGGGGAGGCCACATCGCTGTTGGAATGTCCCCAAACCACGGTATCCACGTGGAGGGGATGAAGACCAGTGGGGTGGCACATGCTTAAATGCAAACAGCTCCCAGGGTGCTGAGAAGCAGGGTTATGCGGGCTCCCTGTAAACCGCATTGCTGAAGTAAAGTTTAAGCAGAATGAACATCCATACAGATGCACATATACCTGGGAAGGCGCCTAACGCAGGCGCAGTAAAAGGCGGTCCATTCTCGGGAAGGACCCGAGCCGGCAGTCAATGGGGATTGCGTGTCATGACGGCTCCCTCTGTGCGCCGACCCCACCGCAGTCCCCGTTCTCTAACCCGAGGCAGACATTAGTTAGTGCCTTCGTTGTTGCTGCTGTGATTACGTTTATTACTGATATTTGAGATATTGAGAAGGTCTGAGCTTTGAACATATGGGGTTACTGCGTGTTTACTTCTTTCTACTTCCCTATTAACATCGGCAGTGCTAACAGCTTTAAAGGTCATGGTGAGTACGGACATTGGAAGGATTCCTTATTGGCTCGGGACGCTCCCGTGGGCAGGTGGACATGTCAACTGCAATGGCCTTTTGGAAAAATAACTGGTGCTGAGTGGCAAGAGCCTTCCCAGGGCATCCCTTCCTCTCTTCCAGCTCCGTAGTTCTTTTCGGAATTTGGTTTGGGGAATTTACTTTTAGGAATTTAGTTTAATTCACCTGAAAAGCAATTGGAAATTTATACCTCATGCTGTTGACACAGTATTGTATTATATTTATAACAGTGAAACACTGGAAACAGTTTAAATCCACATCGATGTGATGGGACGTAAGACACAATAAAGTCCTGGTCTCAAAGGTAACTTTTTGAAGTATGAAAATGCTCACAGTATGATATTTAAAAATGCAAAACCGTAAATACACCTGGTTTTAACTTTGTAAACACACATCACCGGCATATATATTATACGACACCAAGCAAGTGCTAGATTGGGAAAGATTGGTGGGAAGTACATAAAACTACTGGCAATTGTTACAGCTGAGTGGGGACGAAGGAGGATTTTATTTCTATCTTTACATGTTCTATTAATTTTATAATTGATCAAAAAATATATCAGTAAAATGCCCGTTTAATTTCAGCCACTAAAAACTGCATTGCGTTCTTCTCTTTGTACACACATTTTTGATCTTCAGCAAAATAGAGGGACAGAGGCTGGTTGAGAAGTGGCAGTGAAGAGAAACAGGCCCACTGGGGTTCTCTAAGCTTGAAAACCAGCCACCACATGGCTCAGAGCTCATCTTGGACAAACCATCGAGGCTCTGCCTGGTGCATTTTAACCAAAGGTCTTCACGAGAAGTCTCCACAAGGCACTACCTGCAGGCTTGCCTTCCTCCTTGACCTCCTTTCTTCTTCCTTGTTCCATCCTTTCTCTTGAAAGGGAGGTCACCTCCTGTGCACGCAGCTTGGAGGCTGCACGCAGGGACCCCCACTCCCTATGGAAGCTTCCAGCCCGAGAGCAGTTGAGTTCACACAGGCCAGCAGGCTCCTTCCCCAGCTCCTCCCCGAGGACGCCTTGCAAGAAAATTGCATTTTCTCCACCACGACAGGCCGCCTGCTAGTCCAGGCCCACACTCTGCTGCTGGCTTCTGGGCAACGCCAGCAGATACTACCTGCAGCCTGGGGAGGTGATGGCGGCGCGTCTCTGGGGAATCTAATTCCACACGCCTGGTCAAAGGAGCCAACATTATCGCAGCCAAAGCTCGCCTATTGCTGTATTGATTTTTATATTAACAATAAAGGACAGCCAGTCCCCGCAATGAGCAAAGCTGTGATAAGAGGAGCATTCCCACTTTCCTCTTGGCCTGCAATTTGTGAATATTCTTCAGTGGAAATTCCTGCTCTGTCAGGCTGGACACTCTGGCTTTATCGGCCGGCGCGCTCCATTCTGCAGCCAGCGGTCAAGGCCGATGGGCAGCTGATGGGCCCAGTGCTTTGTCTTCCAGGCCCCCCGCCATCAGCACAGGCTCAGATACGGAGCTGGTTTCCATGGATAGAATTCTTGGCTCCTGCTTCTTTCTGCTTGCATAAAGGCAAAAGCTCACTGCGCTCCTGCTCCAGAGGCTGGTGCTTGAACTCTGCACCTGTCGTGAGGGTACGCCATCGTGGGAGCAGGGCTTCACCAGGCATTAGGGGGTCTGTTTGTTTTCCTGTTTAATTCAGCCCCTACCCACTAGAATATGAGATCCTTAGAGCAGGGCATTTGTCTGCCTCGCCTACTGCTGTTATCTCAGTCCCAGGACCGTGAAGGCACTAGAAAATATATGCATGTGAATGGGTGGGTTGTGCTTTATTTTGCACAGCAATATTGCATGTTTAACCTTCGCATCTATCCCTGCTGCTGATCACGCTCACGGCATCTCTTTTCGAGCCAGCCGACATCGCAGGCAGAGAACCTCAAAGGAAGTGGGATCCCACGAGGGCCAATGGGGAAAGCAACGTGGTCGAGGCTCGTTGAGAATGCCGTAACTGAGAACGGCCATATGGCGCGGCCTCCCCACCCTCAGGTATGCACCCAAAGAAATGGGCTCTTGCACACTGATGGCCACAGCAGTACTGTTCACCACCGCAGAAAGGAAGAGACGACCCCAAGTCCGCCAACATGCGAGTGGAGAAACAATGTGGTGTGAATTCACAAGGGAACAGTACCTGACCGTAAGAAAGAATGAAGTGCTGAGATGCACTGCAATATGCAAGAACCTTGCAAACACCATGCTCAGTGCCATAAGCAGGGCCCATAATGACGGCTATTGCGCAATGCCACCGACCGGGCGTCTGGAAAGAGCAAAGCCGCAGAGGCAGAATAGAGAAGAGGTTACCAAGGGAGGGAAGATGAGGCTGGGGAGTGAGTATTTGGCGGATATGGAGTGTGTAAATAAAACTACTTTTTAAACAACAGGCATGTTTGGGTGACTATTATTAATATTTGATGCACGGAATCTGAAATAAAATGTCATCCACTAGACTCTGGGCCCGGTGATGGGTAGAAAAGGATCTTACGCAGCTTCTGGGTCCTGATTTCACCCTGTCTCTGTTGTCTCCCAAACTCCCCCAAGCCCCAGTGTGGACTCTTGTGAGGGAAGGGCGTGTGCGAGCGGGGATTGGCTCGGGTCCCACGGAGTAGCTGTCCAGCATTATTCCAACAGGGAACATCCTTCCAGGGTTTGGGAGGAAATGGTCCAGCTATCCTCGCCGTGCTATGAAGCAACCCCAAAATTAGTGATTTGAAACAACAGCCTTTATTTTGCTCACCAATCTGCAGTTTGGGCAGGGCTCAGCCATGACATCTGGGCTTGGCCCCCACGGTGTCAGCTGGGATGCACAAACACTGGGGATCAGGTCTGCCTGAAGCCTCCCTCTCTCACATTTGATACTTGAAGTGCTGCCTGTGGCCTCTCCACGTGGTCTGAGCTTCCACGCAGAAGAACAGTGGCCGGGACTCCAGAGCAACCACCCCACGAGAGACCAGGAGGGGTGGGGAGATGCTGCAGCCCTCTAACCACCTGCCCCAGTGGCCCACAGCATCAGGCACACGTAACTTCCCAGCAGTCACGAGAGTCTGTCGGACAGGAAACAGATTCCATCTCTTGGTGGGGCATGCGTTGGCCTGGAAACACGAGTGTGGTCACTTCTGGACCTAGTTTCCTACTCCACAATTAGGGCCAGGCCCCTGCTGAATGGATACTCTCCCCAAGAACACTATATGTGATTTGAAATTTTTACTGAGATCATTGTGCAATTGTGAGAAACAATGCAGAGACTTTTCTTCAGTGGCAACATCTGGCCAAATCACTGCAAGAAATCACAACCAGGATGTCATGCTGCAATTCACCCATTTTACCCAGATTTGACCAGTTTTACTTGTACTCGTGTGTGTGTGTCTATGCATGCGTGCGTGTAGCACTAAACAATTCCATCACACGTGCAGGTTCACACAGTCCAAGACGAGCCCAGCATCAAAGGACCCTCCCTACTGCACTCCGTGACCGCCGCCTCCCTCCACCTCCCCATCCCTCTGCCCCCAACCCATGACAGACACTAACCCGGTCTCCATTTCTAAGTGCTGTCACTTCAAAAATGTTGTTTAAATGGCGGCATACAGTATGTACCCTGTGGGACTGGTTCTATTCAATCAGTATGGTTCACTGGTGACCTATCTAATTTGAATCATGTATCAATAGTTTGTTCCTTTTCATTGCTGAGGAGTGTCCCATGAGATGGCTGCACCCCAGTTTTTTAGCCATTCACCCAGGAACAACAACTTTTCCCAGAAATGTTAAATGGAAACCAATGGCATAGGGACAAGAGAAATGCATAGCGGTTTTGTTTGTCTTTTTTGACAATGGTGTCCTCTTGTAAACTGTGGCTCAATTGCCCATGGATCGGTTTTGGTTTCCAAGCCAGGTTTTGTGAGTCCCTGACAGACTCCCAACAGATTTGGCTGTGATTAAATTAACCCCAAGCCCGCTTCTCTTGTCGATGACCAAAGATTCCTAAATGACACGACCCTAATACAAGGTCTTCATATCAAAAATCCAAAAATGAATATTGATGATGGCCTCTGAATTCTGGGAAGCTCATTTTTTATCCCCTGATTATTAAACTGGAGTATTTTCAACTTCCGGATGTGTTTACAATCAACAGAACTTTAAATGACAAATGAGAATAAGTCAAAAAAATAGAAAAGAGGAGCGTATTTGGCACAACTAATAATTCAAGAAAAAATCATGCTCCTAAATCAACAAAAGTCAACAACAACTGAACTGACCTCTACAATTCTGCAAAATGAAGATTTATGTATACTCTCAAAACACAAAAATAATAGAAATGTTCCAGGTCCAGTCTCATTCAATCTTGTTGTTTGCTGCAGCTTGATGAGTGAAATCAAATGAATTGATTTTATGCCAAAGGTAATTCATCCGAGAAACAAACCCACAAGAAGAAAAACAGAAGTGTTTCTAAACAAATAACTTTTGGGGACTGTGGTTGAGTCTTACAAGACTAGTGGACAAGATGATTCCACCAATTATTTATATACTCTAAATTGTTTAATGCCCTTGAGATCCCCAGTCTTTATGCTGACATTTTTTTCTAAATATTGTTGCGAGCAACTTTATTTTCACCTGGGAATGCTTTTAGGGATTCCATGATATGCATTCCTAGGAGGTTTAAGCTGTGAAAAGGAAACAAAGTTTCTGTCTGTGGCTGCCAAGTACCCCTCTTTGGCTGATGACAGCACTCTGATCTCTTCTTAGGGTGACGGCCTCTCCCCCACCATGTGAGTGTGTTAGTTTACAAGCTGCTGGAATACAATACACCAGAAATGGAACAGCTTTTATTAAAGGGGAATTTAAGCAGTTATAAATTTACAGTTCTAAGCCTATAAAAATGTCCAAACTAAGGCCTCCAGGAAATGATACCTTAATTCAAGGAAGGCCGATTGGTCTGGAATACCTCTGTCAGCTGGGCAGTCACATGGCTGGCATCTGCTGGTCCCTTGCTCCTGGGCTCCATTGCTTTTAGCTTCTGTACTTATGGGGGTTCCTCACTTTGCTTCCTGGGCTGGTTTTCATCTCTTGGCTTCCTTTGGCTCTCTGCAGATTCTGGCTTGCTTAACATCTCATGGGAAGGCACATGGCTACATCTGCTGGGCTCCAAGCATCTCCAAACATGTCTCCGCTCTCTCTGTTGGCTCTGAAGGTTCTGTCAACTCTAACCAGACCAGTGGTGGGATTCCAGGGTCTGGCTTATCCTAAAACCTTTCCTGGAATTCCTTCTGTGTTAGGTCAGCCATGGAATCACTGCTGCTTATAGGCACAAAATCCAGAAAACCCCACAACAACTTCCACCACAGCTTCTGCCCCAGCCGCAAAGCCCGCAGGCGCTGCCTCCCTGGCACCCCCCTCCAGAGCAGGCTGAGCCGGGCACAGGGCATCCTCTCCACCCCTTCCTGCAGATGCCAGGCGCAAGGTGGGGCCCAGGACACCCGCAGGTTCCCCCAACCAGCTGCAAAGTCGGGGCACCCTCCACGCCCCTTGGGGTCTTGCAGGTGTTGCGGAGAGCGCTGTCCTAGGATTGGGGTTTTACTACAGTGAAGGAGGCAAAGAAGACGACCCAGGGAGGGTCTCAGCCGCCGCGTCCCGTCCCCCACCTGGTATCAGGGCGCGGCCCCTCCCACACAGGGACGTGCACCCTCACTCGGGGGGCTCCCCAAGCTTCCAGGTCCCCATGAACACGGGGGTCTCGTCCCACAGGAGCCACTGGTGGACTCGGGCCCCCCTTGGGGGAGCTGGGTGGGGCTGAGGTGAGAGGCGGAGCCCCACCCCCTGGTCACCTGGTTGACCTCTCAGGTGTGGCCGCCCCACCCCCTCCTCATTAGCACATCGACTCCCAGGTGTGTTCTGGGTCCAGCGTGAAGAACAAAAGATGCTTTTATTGGAGAATTTATAAAGTTTCAGATGTCACATCCCCATGAACTGGGGACAAAGCTCAGCCCCAGTTTTCATTACACAACAGCGTTTCTTTCCTACATTTCATGCAAGCACCTTCACAGTTTAAGATTTGAAAGCTGCCTTACTAAAATGGGACTCTTCTCCCAATGACCACTTTTAAATATTCAATCTATTGACAACCCCAATTAGGTTACTCCTGTCAATTAATTACAGCTGAGACAAATGAAATACCAGTTTTTATTTAAAGTTTAGTAAAAAATGGCATGCAATTAGCTGCAACAGAAGTGATCTCAGCAGGGTTTCAATTATACCAGGGCTGATGGTTTCCTAATTCAATACAAAGCTGTAATTAAGAATGTAATTAACTCTTGGAGTTGTAGTTATGTCATACACCACAAGAGCACATAACAACCTTTGTTCTTGTACAAAATCCCCTGGCAAGCCGAGTTATTCCTCTACAGGAGTGTGTGTTTTCACTTATCATTTAAGTACATAAAATAATTTCTAATGGCATGGAGCCAAAAGATGAGCTACAATTGCAATGCCAGGAAAGTACAAGCAGAGTAACTTTTCAAACACCTGTTCTCCAGGGAGCTGGGAGCCAGGAATTTTGGAAGTGGTTTTCATTACTTGTAAAGAGCCATTCATCGTCCAATGAAGAAGAGGAAACTAAAAATCGTCCCTATGGAAATTTATCTCTAAACTCTATTCAGGTACAATATCCTTTGAGACAACTGTTCTCACTTTGTTCCACTGTAAGCTTTGGGGTGGAATCCTCTTCAATTCCCCTGTTCTCAGATCCTAGAGGGAACCTGCTGTCTAATTGGCACTCAATAAATACTTCTTCCCTAAATGAACTCACAGACCCATGATATCCTCACCCCACATTGTCTACGAGATATCTTTGATGCTTTGCCCAAGATTATAGAATTCATAAATGGCAAAGCCAGAACTTCTTGCTGTGAAATCTCTAAATTTTCCACTAATTTACAATGCTAATTCCCCCATAGAGCACCCCTTTTCTAAAAGTCTGGGAGGGAATTATTTAGAAGGAAACAAAAAAGAAATACAGAGTATATCAAACATTCCTTGATGCTACTGACTTATCTTTTATTTATTAGTTGGTTTCTCAATAGATGCTAGTTTGCCCATTTTTTCCTCTTCATGTTTGATCATCTGGTATTTGAATATCTTGTTCTGTGATCTGGAGCTCAAGAACACTTAATAAATACTTCTGGCTTGAAGAGATAAATTTGTTAGCAGTCAAGTTTACTGAATATCTGTTCTTACTTCTTTTTATTATACAACCACATGGCAACCTGGGTCGGTCTTGGCTTTCTTCCTTGAGGCAACCAGCTAAGAAAGGAGAAAGTTTTGCTTTGGAAAAAAACAGATTCCTAAATGCATTCACTGCAGGTCAATAGAGAAGAGCAGAGCAGAGCCTACACAGAAGACAAAGGTTAAATATTTGGTTTTGAGCACAGAAAACTCTTAGCTAGGAATTAAAGACACCTCTGAAACTGACAGGTTATTGCACAAGCAGATAAAATAATGTCTTCAAGGTTTTTATGTACCTGCATTTCAAAGCACTGATGGGTAATAAGTACTCAAAAAATGAAAATTCAATGGACATCATCAAGTTTCCTGCTTTTGTTTTGGGTGACAGGTGCTTATTACATTGTGAAAACAACTAATTAAACACACATATAAATAGAAGAAAGTCATATGTGAAGCGAGGAAGGGCTTGCATTGCGGACCCAGGCTTGCAGCTGAGCCAATAAAAGAAAATAAAACATTAATCAAGATGATGTAACTTTAAAATAAAACAAACACACAAAAAACTGTTACCAAGTCATGTGATAGAAGAAAGCCTTTTCATTTTTATCTTCTTTAATTTCTAAAATGTACATTCTATACCCATCAAGCTAGACGCCCCCTTCCCTCCTCCACCCAGTCCCTCGGAACCTGTACTCTCCTGTCTCTGTGAGTCCGCTGCGTGTTGACACTTCATGTACGTAAAATCATACAGTATTTATCCTTGTGCTTCCAAGTTTCCATGTTGCAGCACTTCTCAAAACTTTCTCTTCCATGCATGTATAAATCACATGGAGTTGGCCCATTCGGGTTGACGGACACTTAGGTTCTTTCCATCCTTTGGCTATGGCGAATAAACCTGCCGTGAACCTGGCGTGAAGGCAGCTGAGTTCCTATTTTCCATTTCCTTGGGGAAATACCTAAAAGCGTAACTGTAGGGTGATATGATAATTCGGTTTGGCTTTCTGAGGAACCACAAAACCGTGCTCCATAGCAGCTCATCACTTCACATTCCCTCCAACAATGTACAAGGGTCCTACTTCTCCACATCCTCTCCACCACTTGTTATTTTCTGTGTTTTTAATAATAGCCATCCCTTGTGAGGGTGGCATTTCACTGTGGCTTTGATTTCACTCTCCCTAATGACTGGCAGCGAGCATCTTTTCACACGCTTATTGACCATTTGTCTATCCTCCTTGCAAAAATATCTGTTCAAGTCCTTTGCCCATTTCTAATAGGTTGTTTGTCTTTTTGTTAGAGTTGTTAGGAGTTCTTTATATATTCTGGATATTAAGCCCTTTATCAGATAAGTGATTTCCAACTATTTTCTCCCATTCTGCAGGCTTTTTACTTTCTTGGTAATATTTGATGCACTAAAGTTGTTACTTTTCATGAAGTCAAATGAATCAGTTATTTCTCTTGTCGCTTGTGCTTCTCTCGGTGTCTACCATGTGTCATGCCACACAGCTCACTTTTCCCAGATCCTAAAGCTGCATTTTGTTATGCAAAGCCAGGGCTCACCAAAACATTTGAGTCGGCTTGCACCCTGCTGCTCCCTCCCCAGCTCCAAGCTCAGCTCCTCTCTGGAGGGGGTTCCTGCTGTCCTCTCTTCCCTGGAATGGAGAAGGTGTGTCTCCACAAGCAACCAAAAACCCTCAAGGAAATCTGTTGGGTTTTACTGTTGGGAGAGGAAGAAATCGAAACCGAAGAAGGAAGAGGAAAGAAAATGCCCTAGGGTTTTACAGCTGGAGCTGGGAACCCCGGACTCAGAGTTGCCCTGACCCTGGGCATTTGCGGGTTCACGGGAATTTTTATTGGACCCGGTCACTGAATCGAAGACTGTTTTAGTGCATAAGCTGGTACAGAGTGATATACCAGAATTAGAACCTTTTGTAAAATGGGGAATTTAATAAGCTGCAAGGTTACAGTTCTAAGGCTGTGAAAACAAGAGATTATGAAGATCTGATGAAGTTCAGGGTTTCTCCCTCAGCTGGGAGGGCACAGCTGACGGAGATGTCTGCTAGCTTTCTCTCTCCCAGCTTCTTATTTCATGAAGCTCCCTCAGGGGCGTTTTCCCTCTGCATCTCCAAAGGTCTCTGGCTGTGTGGGCTCTGTCAGTTCTAGTTGCTCTGTTGGTTCTAGGGTGCCTCTAAGCTTTTTCCAAAATGGTTCCCTCTTACAGGGCTCCAGTGAGCAACCCCACCTGGAATGGGTGGAGACGCATCTCCATGGAAACCATCTAATCAAAAGGTCCCACACCCAACTGGATAGGTTGAATCTCCATGGAAACAATAAAAAAGCTCCCACCCAGCAATACTGAATGAGGATTAAAGGACATGGCTTTTCAGGGGTCCATAATAGCTTCAAACCAGCCTAGAGGTTAAGGGAAGAAATATGCCCAAAGACTGCTCCGAAGCCACTCCTCGCCCTGCCTGGGGTCATTTCTCTTCTTAAACACACCCCCATCCTCCTGGAAGGAAGGGGGCATCCCTGTGAAGTCAGAAGGCACACCTCCCCTTTATTCTTGTCCCCACTCAAAACGGGCCCCAGTTCCCGACCACACAAGACATCTTCTCCAGGAAGTTAGGTGAGCATCCGCGTGGGAAAAGTCCCCACGCGTTCACGAGGTGGCGGCACCCTCGCCGGGGAGCGGACAGAGGGACAACCTCGTTTCAATCAGGTGCCACCTTCTTCCACGGTTTTTAAATGGTTCTTCTTCTTTCGTAGAATTGAAACATCTTCAACACCTCAGGCGCGTCTGCTTCCTCTCCCCTCAGCTCCTCCTGTCCCAGCCTCCCCACCTGCTTCTGTGCCTTGAAAACGCCAAGCTTTCCCCAACCTCAGGCCTTCACATGGACCACTCTCTGCACTGAGAAACACTCCCTCCAGCTGCTACCTATACTTCTAAATGTCCAGGTCCCAGCTTGCGCCTCCTCTTCCAAGAACCTTCCCTGACCCTCCTCTCTAAAATGGCCTTTGCAAGCCCTCCTTGAGCCTCTCTAGCATATGACATTGCCTGTTGCGTTCTTATAATCCTTACCAATAGCGTTCTGGTTTCTCCAGCCCATATATACATCAACGGATTTATTTCAAGGGACTGGCTCACGTGACGTGGGAACCAGCCAGTCTAAAACCTTTGGGGCACGCCTGCAGGCTGGAAACTCAGGCGGGAATTGATGCAGAATTCTAGGGAAACCTGGTGTTCTAGTTTGCTAGCTGCAGGAATGCCACATACCAGAGATGGATTGGCTTTCATAAAAGGGGATTTATGTGGTTAACATATAGCTCTTCAGAGGAAAGGCAGCTAACTTTCGACTGAGGTTCTTTCTTATGTGGGAAGGCACAGGGTAATCTCTGCTAGCCTCCTCTCCAGGCCTCTGGGTTCCAACAACTTTCCCCGGGGTGATTCCTTTCTGCACCTCCAAAGGCCTGGGCTGAGCTGCGAGCGCTGAGATGAGGTGCGCTGAGCTGCTTGGGCTGTGTTACGTTGCGCTCCCTCATTTAAGCACCAGCCAATTAAATCAAACATTATTCATTGCAGCAGGCACGCCTCCTAACCGACTGCAGATATAATCAGGAACAGATGAGGTTCACATGCCATTGGCTCATGTCCACAGCAATAGATCTAGACACCTTCACCTGGCCAAGTTGACACCTGAACCTAACTACCACACTTGGATTTGCTTCTTACGGACTTCCAGCCGACGGGCTGCAGCCCACCCATGGAAGGGAGGGCACCTCGCTCACCAAAGCCAGCAGGTAGCTGACCACACGTGCTCACCCCACCGCAGCCACCCGGGTTAGTGTCCGATTGAATGGTGGGCTCTCCAGCCTAGCCAGGCTGATGCACAAAACTAACTATCCACTCACGAAAATAAATGCTTTTATTGCCGCCTCCTGCTCCCCATCCCGACACCTAGACCATCAGCTTCCCGAGTCACCAGCAAATCCCACCTAGTGGGACACGGTAGGTTCTCAATTAAAAGTTAAGGGATAAATGAATAACTGAGCTTTCTGACAGTGGCACATTCAACAAGAACGGTGAACAGCCCCACGTGGAAGGTCCTGGAGTCAACTCTTAATTCATGCCTTTCCCGATTAAAAAAAAAAAATCCCTATAAAGCTCATAAATCACCTGAAAAGCTTACACTCAAAGATTTGCAATAAAGGCAGAGGTAGACAACGCTCTTTCTTCTTTCTTTCCCCACTCCAGGGATATTTTTGGCTCAAACAACAAATGATTGAAATAACAGATTTCTCCACTGAGATACAAGTCCTTTGATCTCATAGAGAGTCTTGTTTGCTTCCCATGCCAAGAGCTATTAAATAGATTCCAAGTTCAAGTGTCTCCCAGGGACCTAACCACTTCTAGGGTTTCCCACCCTTTCTTCTCAGCTGTGAGTGATGGATTTAATCAACTTCTCAGACAACCTGCAGTATGAGGAGAATATCTAGCCACAACATGGGGGCAGGCCTTTTTGCTTTGTGTGAACAGAGAGATTATTTTAGGGGGAAAATATAATAAAATAAGTTAATCCCCTACACTAGAGTATTTCTTCGCCCCCCTAGTTCATTAAAACTCACCCATTCCATGCATTGTGTTTTCTCTACAATTCTGCACATAGCATCTATGTTATACATTTGTACAGCAGACGATTCCAAAGGAGATTGCTGTCTCCCTTTCTGGTTCTTAACAGGATAGCAGTTCGGCCAGTTATTAGCTCTCCTTGCTGGCCTCACAACTGCAGGGCCTGGCTCCTACTTGGTCTAGGCTAATCATGGTGAAAAGCAACCCTGGACCTGCCTGTCCCTTGTAGAAGGGGACATTTCTGCATCTGTTTGGTCCAGTGTCTTAGTTTCCTGGGGCTTCTGTAATAAAGTCCAACAAACTGGGTGGCTTAAAGGCACAGCATTTATTCTCTTATGGTTTCAGGGGCCAGAAGTCTGAAATGAGGGGGTCAGCCGGGCCATACCCCATCTGCAAACTGTAGGGGGAAGTTCCTCCTGGCATCTCGCGGCTTCTGGTGTCCAACTGGGGTTAGCGTCCACCCTACTCCATTTGGTTTCATCTTAACTAGTCACATCCTCAAAGCCCTGTTTCCATACAGGGTCGCGGTCACAGGACCAGGGCTTAGGAAGTGAGCCTGTCTTCCGGGGGTGATGCAAGCCTACAAAGCTACACCCAGCAAATCTACCATCCTGCTTCCAGAACTAGTCCAGGCCATTGGTTCATAGAAAAAAGAAAAAGGCCATCCCGATTACTGGTAATCCTGGCCTCTGAGGAAAGAGCTCTCCCTGTGTCTGGGTCTCCTGCTGCCTTGGGGGTCTGTCAGAGAGGTTGACGGAGAGCCTGGGGGCTGGGTGGATTTTGCCACTGGATCAGAGAAACCCTGGACAAGCCACTTGGCTTCTCTGACGAGTCCTCATGGGACTGTTGTGATGAAATTAAACGACAGAGATAAAAATGCCAGTGCTGTTAGCGATGCAGCCAAGCCCTGGCAATGTGGCTTAGTGGAATCAAACGGGACTGGTTCTGCTCCCCTGGGTTCAACCCACATCCCCACAGGACTGTACCTGCCCTCAGATGAGGGGACCGCCGAGCCTCGTTATTCAGATTCCGCATCTGCAAATGCACCTCCTTGCTAAGACTTACTCGGGACCCCCAAATCAAGACGCAGGCTGCTTCCACGGTCTCTCACAGACATGCACAGAGAGGCGGTATGTCTGAGCTGCCCGATGCACACGCTCGCAGCCGAGCTGGGCCAGGCCACACCCTGCCTGCCTGTCTCAGCTCTTGTACCGTACACAAGGGTTCTTTCCATGGTGTATTCCGTGCCACGTTTCTTGTATTTCGGTGGTTTTTATTAGTGATTTTACTGTTTCAAATGGCCCCCAAGCATAGCACTGAAGTGGAACCCATCCAGCGTTCCTAAGCACAAGAAGGCTGGCGTGTGGACTTAACGGAGAAAATACAGTGTCAGATAAGCTTCTGTAGGCAGGAGTTAGAGAGTGGCCGGCAATCCTAATGAATCAACAATGTATATTAAACAGAAACCTACATAAAATGAGGCTATGTATCGATTGGTTGACAAGAATGTTGGGCCTAGGGGCTTGCAGGACCCTGAGGCTTTATTTCTCCAGGAAATGGCGGGTGTTTCTGGTAACAACAGAAAATTCTACAGCAGATAATGAGAATCAACTCCATATCCTCTCTACAGCTCGCTCAGCCCTTTCTCTCAGGTCACGTAAGCTCCCCTTCCTTCCGTGAAGGCCAGTGAGAAAGTAGAGGGCTGGAGAGGAGCCTGCAAATGTAGCCTAGGCAGTCCCTCCATTGGGAAATCATAAAAATAAGGGAAGAGACATTTCTTGGCAGCCCTGGTTTGTAGGAGAGAAGCCCAGGGCAGCTGGCAACCCTACTTGGCCCCACTTGGCGAGAGCCTGTGTGGGAATGAAGGCAACCCAGAAGAAAGCAGAACTGAGGGAGGGCTGGGAGGTTCACAATGGTATTGTCTAGGCACCTGGAACCAACAGTGCCTGAAGACGAACTTGTCAACTATGAGCCAATACAATCCCTTTAAACCCTTTCAATCAATATGAAGTTGGATTTTTGTCACTTGCAACTCAAAAATCCTGATTGATTAATCCACAGATAGGTTATGAAGGATACTAAAGGATATGAGTCAAACCCCTAATCTCTGAAGGTATGAAGCATGCAACATTGTGAATGAACCCATGGGGCATCTGGCGAGGCAAAATAAGCCACAAAGAAAAGAGCAATTATTGTATGGTCTCATTTAGAATATACTTATAAGAAAACAGGGGCCTAGATTGTAAACTCTTACAGCAGTCACATTTAGCCCAGAGAGGTAACTGTTATTTCTGGATTTTGAGAGACTGTTTTATATATGCATAACGTGATATTTAGAGATAGAACAAAGCCAATCAGGTTGGGATTAAGGTAATTCAGAACATAGGGTTAAGGAAGACATTGTCTGTATTTTAGAACCTCATCTACTCTTTGAGACCAAAGGAAGAAAGGTTTATTTTGTCCAGAATCTAAATTTTCTGTAGCACAAAATCTAACTCAACCTGTCTGGATAGAGCATTTAAACAACCAAAAACAGGGAGCCCAGAATAAAAATGAGGTCCTTTAATCCTGTATAGCTTAATATAATGCCTGGTTACATCCCAGAGTATATTAAGTAGAGAATCAAAAAGTATTGGCAAAGTCCCTTGAGGGATGGGAGAAAAAATATGGAAGTAATAAACTTTACCATCAGGGAAACCCCTGATACTGTGCCAAACATTAGAGACACCCAAATCAATAGGTCAAGCCCTTGATTTTGAGGCTTGCTCTTGTGAATCTTATGTACGTAGTGGAGAATTGTACCTATCAGTGTGCCTAAGAGTTACTGCTAGAGGACCTGTTTTGTTGCTCAGATGTGGCCTCTCTCTCTCTCTAAGCCCAACTCTGCAAGTGAAACCATTGCCCTCCCCTCTGTATGAGACATGACATCCAGGGGTGAGACTCTCCCTGGCGGCTTAGGAGATGACTCCCAGGGATGAGCCTGGCCCTGGGATCAACAATGCCAATCTGAACAAAAGGGGGGAAAGAAGTGTAACTAATAAGATATCAGTGACTGAGAGAGTTCAAATAGAGTCAAGAGGCTACTCTGGAGGTCACTCTTACACACGCTTCAGTTAGACATTGCCATTTATCACAACTTGCCAAACCCCAACCAAAACAATTCCTGCCAATCCTAAAAAATACCTAGGGCATTATACAAGATTCTACACAGTTGGATGCTCTAGGGTACCTTTCCAGAAACCTACGACCTCCAGTTGGGTCCCCAGATCAGGTGAGTCCTAAAACCCAAAAGGACCAGCCCTTACAGAACATCAATAGTTCCATCCCCCAATACCATATCACCGACAGTCCCTTGAACATGAAAAAGTTAGAATGGGCATAGCCCAAATACCCCTAAAGAATGAGAAAAAGATAAAAGGTGATGGTGGAGTTATACAGAGAAGGCAAGGTTTAACAAATGAGTATGATTGCTGAGTCATTATATCGCCATTTCTTTTAGTCTCCAGTACCTCAGAACAGCTAGAAATAAAAACCTATAATTGTGGAATTGTAACCCACACCAAACTCTGAAATCTGTTCTGCAACTAATTATTGTGCTGTGCTTTGAAATGTATGGCTTTTTTTGTATATATGGTATTTTTCACAAAACGGAAAAAAAAAAAAAAAACCAGTCGATTGTGATGATAAATGCACAGCTATATGATGATACTGTGAATGACTGATTGTACGCTTGGGATGATTATGTAGTATATGGATATATAATATATATCAATAAAAAAAAATTCCCCATCTCTGAGTCAACACAATCAATGGAAGCACGGAAGAACTGTTTGTAGGGGTGGTTCGGAGAGGCTGAGAAATTCCATGGGTTGGAGCTGCGCGGGCGGAAGTGGGACTCCGATGGGTGCTGCTGGGTGGGGAGCTGGCATGGGCAGTGCACGTGGCCGGCGAGGGCATCCCAGGCATGGGTCATTTTGGGCAGAACGTGCAGTGGCTAAGCGGAGCTTCGTTCGACTGGGCAGCCGGGTCCGATCCACAAAGGACAGGGGAACAAAACGATCGTCCTGAAAGCCCCGTGATGGGTAAAACTCACCTCTGGGCAAACCTAACTGACATGATCGATGTTTGGTGCTAACTCTGCCCCCTAGGGCAGCATTTCCAGACTTTTCCCTCAGAACGACGAGAGTCGAGAAGAGAGCCAAGGAAGCCATCCTCTCCTTAGCATCCCCGCTGCACCGTTTCCTCGTTTACAGCCGGAGCACCAGTTCCCTGCAGTGCCCGCTGACGGGGAAGAAAAGATCACCTCCTGATTCACCCAACAGGTGAGAGTCCACAGTCCCACCATTGCACCGAGGGGCCGAAGGAAGACAAGGGAAGTGAGAAACCCTGCAAGCGGACTTCGGCGCCAGCTCACCTGAGCTACCACTTGATGGCTAGAAAGTCAGATGGCCTGATCAGGCTGCTGTGGGACTGTTGTTGGCACGAGCAGTGACAGAGGTGGCCGTCAGGCCGTGAGCTCACGCCCTTTGCCCTGCCTGCAACCTGCGGTTTAGCTCTGACTGATTAGCTCGGTGGGCAAGTCACACTTTGCACACTAATACCGGGATTCCCCATTGTCGTTGTGGGCGTTAAAAATGCACGTGCAGAGCGCGGGCTGTGTGGCATTCATTTCAAGCTGACAAAAGAAGCCCAAGTCCCTGCAAGAACAGGTGGCCTGCCGAACGTCACAGAGTTACAAAAGCCAAAAGCAGATTGGAACCTTCCTCCCTGGGTGGCTTCTCGGGCCCAGCACCCTGCTCAAACTGCACCCAAGGCTCAGCTCTGCATCCGCTCCCCTTGTGCCATCCCCGCCAGGCAGGTCCCTGCCGGATGTAGGCAAGGACATCCCAGGAGATGATGGAAGGGACAGATTTCTTGCTTGCATGATGACAATGACCGTTTCGTCATCCAAGCCGCCCACAAAAATCTCCCAAAGTTTCCCTCGTCACAGCAGAGGTGAGAACCATCCTTGTCATGACAGAGGGAGGGAAATGCTTCCCATCAAATTATTAAAAAGCCATTTCCCTGTTCCAGCCCAAGGGAGACGCAGACGCAGCCACTGGTGCCAGGAGCTAAGGGGCTGGCGTTAAGGGGAACCTCGGCCCAGGAGGCAGGCTGGGCGCGTCACCCGCAGAGTCATGCTCATGGCCACTGCAGGTGGTGGCAGGGCCAAGCCCCGGCCCGGAGCACAGGGGGAGAGCAAGGCCAGCCTGGCCCTGGTCACCCAGCCCTCCCTGGCAGCCCGGGTCCCCTGCCCGCAAGCCATCTGCTGTCCTCTGCAAGGTGCTTCCACAGTGTCGAGGCAGTGTGTGTGACACGATTCAGGGACACGTGAAAGAAGCCAAACCCGCTGTGGCTGGAGTGCAAAAGGGCTCTCATGGGCCTGAAAACTCCCAGGGAATCGCTTTGGTCCAGAGGCTCGGAGGTGTCACCTGCGCCCCCTCCCCAGCTTCCCTCGCTGCAAGTTCCTTCTCGGGCAACTCGGCACCAGCGACTTCAGGCCTCCCCAGGCCGGTGGAAAGAAAACATCTTCCTGATTGCTGCAGCTGTGGTTCCAGCACTGTCCCTCGTGGCTGGGAATGGCCCCATTTGGGAAGCTGCCTCCCTCTGCAACAATCCTTGGCTCCCAGGCAATGCACCCTGCTTGCTGGCCCGGGTCCCATGCCTGCCTGGGGTATGGACCCCCCACACCCAGCTAGGGCTCTCACCACAAGTGAGGGCAGGTCCCCAAGAGAAAGGCGAGGGGATGGCCTCACACTGAGGAAGGCCCTGACTCCTGGGTAAGCAAAAACCCCCAGGGCAAAAGGGCTGGGGTACCAGTTTACATGCGACCCAGTATTCGCAAACCACTGGCAGGAAACCCACAGGGTAAGGTGGACCCTGGAGCTCTCTGGTACCCTGACATAGCAAGAAATGCACAGGGAACATTTATTCCAAAAAGAAACTAAAAAGTCAAAATGCCATTAAGAGATAATACCACTTTTGCTTTGCTTAATTATTAATGGACATCGAGGAATAATTTAGAATTATATTAAAACTGGATGAAGGAATTCATAATACATTTGGGTCACAAGAGATTATGAAAATATCTGGCCTCATTTTCGTGTCACCTGCTAGAAATTTCCCCTGCAAAACAATTGTGAAATGGAATAATGTACATTAAAATACCGGCCCTTGATAATTTCGCCAATTCTTTTTAATTCTTTTTTCAAAGCCAGAGAGTTGGCGCTTACAATGTCATGTGCAGACGATTCTGAACATCTTTAGTCAAACAGCCCTGAATTTCTAAGCTAAATGTTGGCCACGGACTGGGGTGAATATTTGAACCTTTTGGCAACTCTGCATCCTCCTTGACAGTACCCAGATTTGGGAGCTGGGAGTGGGAGGCGAGAATCATCCGTGGTGTCTGGACTAAGTGGGAGAGGAAATCCAGGAAGCCAGAGGAGAAGTGCCTGGGGACTCCTTTCCTCTCCTGGGGTCAGAGAACCAGTGGCCGGTATGTGACCCAACGGGACCAGCCGTCTCTCTGCCCAGGGACCCTGAATCCTGAAGATGCAGAAAGAAGGGGGCCCCCATTCCAGCCAAGGTGAAGGGTTTCACGTAGCTCCTTCGAGTCCTGCCACAGTAGCTCAAGTCTTCAACCTTGCCCTCACACAAAGGCCCGTCCTCCCCTTACAGCAGTCAGCCCTATTGCTCTGCGGTAGGCAGGAATGCAGAAGAAGAAAAAAACAAACAAAATTTCACGTGTCTGTGGTAATTTAATTCCTAGAGAGTTCCCACTGATTTTTTTTTCCCATTATTTTTACTCTAAAACCTTTGCAGCAATCCATTGAAGCGCTGGGAAAACTGAGCATCGGTGAAAGTTAAAAAAAGTGTCTTTCTTTTCTGCCTTCTTCTGTAAGGCTTTCAAAACGAGAACACAAAGAACAACTAAACAGACACCTGTCACAGAAGTCGCAGTCATGTAAGTGTGGCATCTCAGACACTTACCATGATCTCCTTTGCGCCTTTCTAAAAATAACACTTACAAAAGGAGAAGCATGCATAATCCCCCAAATTGCAGGTTAGAATTTCTTTACAGGCAAGGACTCACTGACTCACTGGGGGCCATTTATAAACATCACCAGGCACCAGCTCATGGCACTGTCCCTCAGACACCAAACCCACGTGACCAAACCGGAGAATTCTGCCAACCATCAGCAAAGTCTTCAAATATCCAGATGCATTAGCAAAGTCTTCAAATATCCACAGATGAAGCTGCTCTTACATTTCCCGTGCAGTTACCAAGGACAGGACGCAGGGGGTGGAGAGGGGCTCTTCTCAAAATAGGCGATTTGCTCTTCATTCTGCTATGCTGCTGGGGTGGCTCATTTTCCATCACTGGCCACTTCCATTAGAGCATAAGATAATGAGGTTTAAATGTCAGCCACCGCCCACCGTTTAACAGCTGTGGTTTCGTCATTCCAGATCATTTCATTTTGAAAAATAATAATAAAAAAAGAAGTACCACAAAACCGCAACACAAAACCACAGAATCATCTCGAGTTCAGTGGAAATTTAACGTTTAGAGAATTTATTCGGCTCTCATGCCGAGGGCTCAGGTGGTCACAGGGCTGGGGAAACATGGGGAAAATACCTTACAGTCCAGATGGGGATGGAGTCAGAAGAACATAGCACATAAGTCTGTTTCACCTGAGAAATTAAAGTCCTCAGTCTTCAGATCAAAATGCAACACGCCATGACTCAGGGAGCGGTGGGCGGGAAGGGCACGAGGGAAGAACCACGTCCTGTCTCTTGCACAAGCGCTTGGGCCATTGGCGCTCCTCTCCCTCAATACTTTATGCGGCCCCAGCCTGCGTCGCCAGACTAGAATTTTCCCCTCAAAATTCTCTCCCATCCAAACCAATCTTTCTTCCTTTGGCCAAGGAGCCTTTCCTGGCTGGAACGGCCAGACTCCTGGGTCCGCACCTCTGAACCCGCAGGGTGTGGGATCTTGGACAAGAGTCTGCCCTAAACGACCACTGAGGCAGGACATATGAATCTTGCAGCCAGATTTCCCCTCATGGTCGCACGTGTGCTGGTGCTTTCTCCCTGAAAACATTCTACCCGGCGCTTCCAGAAGGCTGTTTCCAAAATGGAGCATGCTCTCACAGGCACGCGCAGTCACACTCTCTCACACTCACGTGTGAATTTCACAACTGCCATACCTGAAGCTTAGGCAGGCCTATGCAGCCTCCACTTGTTCTCAGGTGAAGGAGAAAAGATAACAGGTCTCTACAAAAAATGAAGGAAGAGGACGTATTCATTGCCCAAAAAGATATTTTTCCATAATTGCACTTTTTTGTCACTTATGACCTCTTATGACACCAAACTATATCCAGTTAGGTTTTCGATGTAACAGACCACTGCCAAACCTAGGTGGCTCCTCTTCAGTGGTCTCCCCAATTCCAGTAGGCTCAGTGGTCTCCCCAATTCCAGTAGGCTCAATGGTCTCTCCAATTCCAGTAGGCTCAATGGTCTCCCCAATTCCAGTAGGCTCAGTGGTCTCCCCAATTCCAGTAGGCTCAATGGTCTCTCCAATTCCAGTAGGCTCAATGGTCTCCCCAATTCCAGTAGGCTCAATGGTCTCTCCAATTCCAGTAGACTCAATGGTCTCTCCAATTCCATGAGGCTCAATGGTCTCCCCAATTCCAGTAGGCTCAGTGGTCTCCCCAATTCCAGTAGACTCAATGGTCTCTCCAATTCCAGTAGGCTCTGTGGTCTCCCCAATTCCAGTAGGCTCAGTGGTCTCCCCAATTCCAGTAGGCTCACCCAGGAGGGTCTACATAGACACATGGCAGGTTCCAAGAGGGAAAGGGAAGCAGGCAAGGTCGCCTGAGGTTACGCTCAAGAAGTGACAGGTGCAGTGTTGTTTCCACCATATTCTATCAGCCATCGCGAGTCATGAGGTCAGGCTGGATGCAATGGACAGGGAGGCAAGACTTGACCCTTGGATGGGAAGAGCCACGACGGGGCACGTACACAGGGAGGTAAGGAGAAACGCAGCATGTTCTACAGTCCAGCTCACCAGCCGGCTCCCAGATGGCAGTGCCACATGCTGGTGTTCCTGTGGCTTCAGGACCTCATTTCATCACCCCGTTTCTGGTTATTAGTAATCAGGGGGAAACAACCATGTTATTTTCTTGGCCTGACCAAGGAGTAAGCGGCCAGAGTCATTTTGAGGTACAGCCTCGACGTGCTACAGAAACTGTCAATGCACTCCTTGCTCCTTCTCCCCAAATAAAGGAAACATTGGCTGTCAGGTACAATGGGTCTGTACGTCACTTCACTATCAGAATATCTGCCTCTAAAAGATCTGAAGAAGGATGGAAATGCAAGGCATGACCTGAGACTCCACTGAAGCCACTAAAGCCTTAAGCTCATTTTTACTGAGAAATGTTGTATTCTTACTGTCATGGCATCCTTTTAAGAGATGTATTTAAGCAAGATATTTCCTTTTGCTTAAATAACTGGCAGATAAAATGATTACTTTTGTTTTTTGCATGCATTAAGAGAAACTTGAACCCATGTGGTCTGGCAAATAATAAAATCTGCACCTCATTAATCCCCAAGGAATGAATGGATTCTCACGGCTTTGGAAGGCAAAGCCACGTCCTCTTCTGTCATTTTCCCCATCACCAGCTTTTCCCATCATCGCCCAGGTTGGAGAACACCAGCCTGAGAGGGTATGTACCAGCCTAACATCCAAAGATGCTTCCAGAGCTCTTGGCTAAGGCACCTTATTTGGGCAAACCTGAAAAGTGACACAGGAAGGAGAGGAAATGTTGGCTTCAATCAAGGTTGGGAAAAGACAGCTCCTTTGGACCGACCCTCCCGAACTGTGACCCAACATTCGGCCCATGTATCTTCAAAGAATTTAAATCATTTCACGCCTACTGGAGCTTTGTCACTGTGTCATGTGAATATGTTTCATCACCATCATTTACAAACTGCTCCAAGGAAGTATCTGTGTCTCTAAGAACTCTCTGCTCTGCCTTAAAACTCTTCATTCTCCCTCAGCATCTCATAGCAATTGGTATGCAGTAGATCCTGATAAAACTTGTGCTAGCGAATGTCATAACCCAACAGAGGTGATGAATAAAACCTCTTGACTTGTCATGACACGAGTAACAGTTGTCTTCTGGACACAGCCAGCCTGCCATGCAAATGATTCCCAGACTCCTCGGGCCACTCAGTGGCATCTCAGAGAGATAAATACACACAAAAACTGAGGAATCCCTTGGAGATCGGGTCTTGTCAGGAGAGCTGGTTTTGCATGTGTTGCCACTGCCTGTCCTAAGACCCACATCTACTCCCATCTGACAATAAGACTAGTCAGCACTACAGATGACACTTCTCAGCTCTGTCCAAGCCCTGAGGTTACTGGGTGCAAATGACGTAACAGAAAGATAAAGGAAAAGTTTTCTCCCGACCTCTCTCGGACGAGGCACTTCCCCTAGGTCCCTGCACATCAGGGTCAGGCGCAAAACCGAGAGGAACATGGCCCCACCTGGCACCAGCAGCAGGACTCGCCGTTGACTGCAGCGGGGACTGGGGGTCCACGGCAGCCTCCACTGCAGTGCATCCGCGCCGGTGAACTGCACTGGGGAGCCGACCAGCTGTGGAGCCACGGGTGGGAGCAGGACTCGCGTGGCACGCACAGAGCAGCAGAGACCCCCTGGGGAAAGGCGGGGAGGGGCCCAGGGTCCTCAGAACCAAGATCTCCAGTACTGATAATTCTGAGCTTCCAGGAAACAAAAAAGCCACCTTCAAAAGTCACCAGAGGGATGGCTGAAAGGTGAACACTGTCCACAGACCCGAGACTCAGGACGCGTGAGATCTCATGAGTCTCCCCTTGGCCACTCCGAGGGCTCATTCATCCCGCAGGCACTGGCATCTACAGCAGCGAATATACGATTGTCCAACAGACCTAGCAACAACCTGGGGACACAACGGTAAATGCAGCTCAACGAAACAGACCCCTGCACCCACGGAACTTCAAGTTGAACTGGGACGGCATTCACTTAATCTCAGAAACACACACACACACACACACAGACACACAACGAAACAGACCCCTGCACCCACGGAACTTCAAGTTGAACTGGGACGGCATTCACTTAATCTCAGAAACAGAAACACACACACACACACTGGGTAAGCGCTGCAAGGGAAGCGGGCAGGTGCCACCCCACTTCTGGCCAGGACAGACGGTTCCCTGCAGAACTGACCTGTGTGTTAAGGTGGCCCATGAGCATGTCAGCCTTTTCCTCAAGCTTTCATTATCTTCATC
>PVIY010025720.1:0-36314 GCA_004026745.1 Myrmecophaga tridactyla | reverse complement strand
TTTCAGTTTATGTTGTAAAGTTGCTGCTCTAACAATAAGATTCTGAGACTGATTTTTGGAGATCTCAAGTCTACAGCTACAGGAAATAAGATTTTCCTTCAGGACACTCACAGAAACATTTACATCTCTTAGATGGTACATAAGTTTCACATTTGAAGCCTTAAGCCCATCTCGGTCACTCATTAATGTATACAGTGTATCTAACACCAACCAGCCAACTTCTCTATACTTCCTATTTCCACAAAACTCTGTAAAGTTGTCAAAAACATTATCCCCCAGAGCCTGGCTTCGTACAAGTGAAGCATTAGGAGAATCGAATGGTGATATATTGACTATCTCTTTTGCCAACTCACCCCATGGCTTGGGAATATCATTCTGATTATGGGAATCAGAGTCCTTAGTGCCTTTGAGCCCAGTCAGAGTAGAAAAACCAATCATGAAAACCCATTTTTAAGATTCTGTTTCTTAAGAACCTCTCCTGGTACCAAGCTGTATTAGTTAGGGTTCTCTAGAGAAACTGAATCAACAGGAAATATCCATAAATATAAAATTTATAAAAGTGCCTCATGTAACCCTGAGAATGTAGAGTCCAAAATCCACAGCACAGGCTGTGATGCTTACATCTCTGATAGAGGGTCTGGACGAACTCCACAGGAGAGTCTCGCCGGACGAAGCAAGAAGAGAGCCTGTCTCTTCTGAATCCTCTTTAAAAGGCTTCCAGTGATTAGATTGAGCATCTCTCATTGCAGAAGACACTCCCCTTGGCTGACTACAAATGGAATAAGCTGTGGATTAAGTTGATGTGATCATGATTTAATTCTATGAAATGTCCTCATTGCAACAGGCAGGCCAGCACTTGTCCAACCAGACTAGCAGGTACCACCGCTTGGCCAAGCTGACACATGAGCCTGACCAGGACACTCTCAAAAATGGTATGAGTTGCTGAGATTGGTTTTAGTCTGTTTCTGTGACCCCATGAGGTATGTTCTTTTTGACAAATTTTATTATATTCTTTCACTGAATAATTATGTTGCTATTATAAGTCCCTTCATAATTGGAATGTGCATGTACCACTTGTTTTCTCACTGCCTGGGAATTCACAAAGAAGAGAAGTCTATATAATCAGTGGATGTGACTAGCTGGAAATGTATAGTTTTTTTATATGGCTCAATATTAAACAGATATCTTCACTCTGAACAGATTGGAATTTGCTTATAATCTTAAAGCATATATTTCATTTTAACGTTAAAATAAATTCTCGGCAGTAGAACTGTAAGTTTGAAACAAAATTTTCTAGTTAGACTGCTGTTGCATATGTTAATGTAATGCCCTGGAATGGCAAACTGTCAAGAAAATCAAGTAGAATTTTTGAAGATTTTGTTAAAATGACATGCCAAAAAATATTTAAATGAAATGCAATCAATGTTTTTTCTTTATTGATATAGGAAAAAAAAGAGAATAAGTGCAATTATTTTCTCCAAAACTAACTGATAGAAACAGCTTCGACTTCTCAGAATTTTACATAATGATGTTTCTAAAATGACTAAAAATTGCAACGAGTCACTTTCATTAAGCTATGCATACTGAATAGCAATTATTGCTTAACATCCATTTTATAAGGCACTATTAGCAGTACAGCTGCTAAGTTGCTATAAATTCTGCTTGAATGTATCATGTAAATATCAACACCTGTGATACTTTCTAAGTATTAAGCAAAATTTCACAGGATGTTTTTAGTTAGTCTTTACTACCTCCTAGCTTTTGAGCTTCATGCTTATTTACATTCTTTTGTCACATTAGTGTCCATTAATTGCATAAAAATCATATAATTTTCTCTGAATATTGGTGGGGGGTACTGTACTGGGAAAAGCTTTCTCAGTATTTCCAGAACTCATGACCCTTTGCTTTAATGGGTCAATTCACTAAAAAATAAATTAAAAATAATATTAAAAACATTTTATTTCAAAGAGGCAAGGAAAGATGGCAGCACAGTGAGGTGTGGAATTTAGTTTGACCTCCAGACCAGCTAGTAAATAACCAGGAGCAGGACAGAAAAACTGCTGTGGGACATCAGTGACCAGACACTCAGCATCCACCAGCCTGGACCAGGTGGAATTGCTGAGACCCCACACCAAGCTGTGAGTCCCCCAAGCCATGGAGGCCAGTGTCCCGACACCACAGGCATGGCAGGCTGGTTCCCCAGGAAAAGGAAACAGACTTTACTAGCAGCAAGGGCTGAGCTCAACCAAGCTCCAAATGTGGAATTAATTAACAAATTCTGACTACTGAGAAAAGACGGCAGCACAGATAAACCTGGGATGAGCACTAAAGGTGCTAGGAGGTTTTGCCCAGACAGAGAGGAGGCAGGGCTGATGGGGGAAAAAAAACTGAGGCTGTTTGAGTTGAACAGCACAAAATACTAGACAAGGGCTGGACCCCCCAAAAAGGGGGCATGTAGAGCCTGGGGAAACATAGAGCCATGTGCCAACTCCAGCTCATGATTGACAAACCCCAGGAGCAGGGGTCCTGCTCTGAAAAGGTTTCTTTTTTTTCTACCACATAACAGCTCATTAGATAGAACTTGGAAGCACTCTCAGACTCCAGCACTGCTCCAGGCAAGGACAGAATTGAGCTTGTCTGAGAAACAAAGTAACTAGTTAGGTGAAAGGAGATAATTCTCTAGAGGGTGTTTCTTCTGCAAGAGAAAGGTGGGGCTCAGCTAAGGAATTCCTCCCTCAAGGAGTTCAGGCCCCAGGTTATGGAAAACTGAAGCAATTAATATCAACCTCCAACCTTACCTCTGTCTCACCTCTGCCCATGGCAGAGAAAGTCTGCTGAAATTAAAGGCACCGTGTCACTTTACACTGGTGGGAAGCCATGAACAGACAAGTGCCACATACTGGGAAGTAAAGGGAAAGCACAGAGTCCAGAGGGTTCATAAGAAAGTCTGTCAACCTGCTGGGTCTCACCCTCAGAGAAAACTAATGCAAGCTACTCTCTCCTCCTGACACTGGGCCAGTCTGGTCTAGGAAAATCTGCCTGGGGTCTAAAATATCTGAGGAGACCTTCCTGAAGAAAAAAGTCTCCATGAAGGCAAGACAGAAACAATAAAACAAGAATCGAAAAATTCTGATCAGGGGCGGCTGCCGTGGCTCAGCAGGCAGAGCTCCGACCTGCCGTGCTGGAGGTCTGGAGTTCGATCCCTGGTGCCTCCTGCCCATATGCAAATTAAAAAAAAAAAAATTCTGATCAGTTAAACAAGACCTATGCTTGAGGTCTAGAATAAGTTGAACTGAATGTCAAAAAACGGATAGAGAACAAAGCCATCCAGCAAGAAAGTCCTGGCTGAGAGAGTGAAAGCAACCTCCAGAATAAACTAATTAAGGAAACCAAATGCCTAGATACCAGCAAATATAACGAGTCATACTGGAAAAATCAAAGATGGCCCAGTCAAAGGAACAAATTAGCACTCCAAATGAGACACAGGAGTTGAAACAACTAATTCAGGATGTTCAAACAGACATGGAAATTTTCACCAAAAATGAAATCAACAAGTTGAGGGAGGATATAAAGAGAACAAAAAAAAAAAAAAAAAAGAACTCAGTTTGAAAAAAACAAATCACAGAACTTAGGGGAATGAGAAGCACAAAAGAAGAGGTGGAATAAACAATGGAAAACTACAGCAATAGGTTTGAAGAGGCAGAAGTACAGATTAGTGAACTAGAGGCCTGGATGGCTAAAATCTGACACAGAAAAGAAAGAAAAATATATGAGCAGGGTCTCAAGGAGCTGAATCACAACATGAAGTGCATGAATATCATGTTTTGGGTGTCCCAGAAGGAAAAGAGAAAGGAAAAGGAAGAAAAAGACTAATGGAGGAAATAATCACTGAAAATTCCCCATCTCTTATGAAAGACATAAAATTACAGATCCAAGAAGTGAACCATACCCCAGACAGAATCGATCCAAATAAACACACTGCAAGACACTTACTAATCAGATTCTCAAATGTCAAAGAGAAAAAATGAATGTAGAAAGCAGCAAGAGGAAAGCAATCCATCACATACATGGGAAGCCCAATAGACTCTGCAGATTTATCAGCAAAAACCATGGCAGCAAGAAGGCAGTGGTTTGATATATTTAAGATTCTGAGAGAGAAAAAGTGCCAACCAAGAATTCTATACCCAGGAAATTGTCCTTCAAAAATGAGGGGAGATTAAAATATTTGGGGACAAATAATCACTGAGAGAATTTGTGACTAAGAGATTGGCTCCTCAAGAAATACTAAAGGAAGCACTGTAGACAGAGAGTAAATGGCAGGAAAGATAGATCTGGAGAATAGTGTAGAAATGAAGAGCATCAATAAAGGTAAAAAGAGAAAAATTATATATATTTAATATAATATATATAATCCAAAAAGCAAAATGGTAGAAGAAAGCACTGCCTTTACAATAATAACATTAAATGTTAATGGATTAAGCTCCTCATTCAAAAGACATAGACTGGCCAAATGGATTTAACAACAGGACCTATCTATATACTGTATATAGGAGGCTCATTTTAGACCCAAGGACAAAAATAAGTTTAAAGTGAAAGGTTGGGAAAAGCTATTTTAGGTAAACAGCAATCAGAAAAGAGCAGAAGTAGCTGTACTAATATCTGACAAATTAGGCTTCAAATGTAAACATTTAAAAGAGACAAAGAAGGACCCTATGTATTAATAAAAGAAACAATTTAACAAGGAGACATACCAATCATAAATATTTTTGCGCCAAGCCAGATTGCTCCAAAGTACATCAGGCAAGCCCTGACAACACTGAAGGGAAAAACAGATACCTCTACCATAGGAGTTGGAGATTTCAATGGCTCACTCTCCTCAATGGATCAGCATCAAGACAGAGAATCAATAAAGGAACAGAGATTTGAATAATATGATAAATAAAGTAGACTTAACAGACATTTACAGAACATTACACCCCACAACATCAAGATACACATTTTTATCAAGTGTCCATAGATCATTCTCATGGATAGACCATATGCTGAGTCAGAAAGCAAGTCTCAATAAACTTAAAAAGATTATAACCGTACAAAGCACTTTTGCAGGTCATTGTGGAGTGAAGTTGGAAATAAATAAGAGGTGGAGGGCAAGAAAATTCACAAATATATGGAGGCTAAACAAAACACTCTTACACAACCAGTAAGTCAAGGAAGAAATTACAAGAAAAAGCAGTAAATATCTGGAAACAAATGGAAATGTAAACACAATATATCAAAATTTATGTGATACAGCAAAGGCATTGCTAAGAGGGAAAAGTATTGCTCTAAATTCTTATATTAAAAAAGAAGAAAGAAAAAAATCAGTGAATCAAGTATTCGCTTGGACAAACTAGAGAAAGAACAGCAAAGTATACCCAAAGAAAACAAAAGGAGAGACATAACAATGCTTGATCAGAAATTAATGAAATTGAGAACATGAAAACAAATGAGGAAATCAGCAAAACCAGAAGTCAGTTCTTTGAGAAAATCAATAAAATTGATGGAGTGTTAGCTAGGTTGGCAAAATATGGGAGAGAATGCAAATAAATAAAATCAGAAATGGAAGAGAAGACATAACCACTGATCCCACAGAAATAAAGGAGGTAATGAGAGGATACTATGAGAATCTATACACTAATAAACTTGACATTCCAGATGAAATGCACAACTTCCTAGAAAGGCATGGACAGTGAACATTAACTTAAGAAGAATTAAACGACCTCAGCAAACGAAGCACAAGAAAAGAGATTGAATCAGCCATCAAGAAGCTCCCCAGGACCAGATGTCTTCAGATGTGAATTGTTTAACCTTGTCCACTGTTGAATAAGGAGGTATTATTTTTTCCCTCTAATTAGAATGATCATTTTCAGTGTTGCTGCAAATATAGATGACATAAAGTTTTTTTAGTTGTTTTGCTCTGTTCTAGTTAAATAGTTTGAGGAAAAGCAAATTAAATTTACTGAAAAATGAGTTGTATAAATCAATATCTGAATAACTTCAAATAACAAGTAGATATAGTCAGTGATTCCTGAAAATAAAAAGCAATATCTTTCCATCTAAAAATTTAGCGAACGTTTTCTTTTTAGTTAACACTTTGATAAGGCATTGCTTTTTTCAAAGAATGCGAACATTTCAGAAAGAAGTAATTTTATTTTCCAAAGGCTTCTATATATATATATATATATATATATATATGAAAGCATTATGTTTTCTAATGTAATTTGCTTCCCCTAAATATTGTATTGATATTGAATATTAAGGAATTCTGTATATTATTAATGAAGGGTAAATAGGACAATCTAACATAATGCATATATGAAGGGAAAGAGGGATATAAACCAGGGAAAGAAGACAAATTAAAAAAAAATAGCATGGCAGATAATCGCAAGTGTAATAATAATGACATTATGTGTAAATTGTCAAAATAATCCAACAAAGTAAAATAAATTGTTGGGATGGGATTAAAATAATAATATGTGCTACATATATGAGACACACCTTAAATATGAAATTGAAGGTAATTTCAAAGTTAAAGCATGATAAAAAGATATGCCAAAAGAAGAATGAACACCAAAAGAAAGCTAGCATATCTATAATAATATCAGGTGGAAAAACTTAAAAACAAGAAGCACTGGTAGATATATAGTGATATTTCATAATAATCCGAGGGGCAGTCCATTAGAAAGATATAACAATTATTAATTTGTACTTAATTGAGTTTTAAAATTTATGATGCAAAAACTGACGAGATAAAATCTACAATCATAGAGTAACCAATTGAACAAATAAACAATATTTAGTAAGGATTCAGAAAATCATAATAATACTTTGCTTATATATGAAACAATGTACCAAATAACCAAATATTCAAATGCTCATTGAATGTTTACAAATCTTAACCAATACATTGGGGTATAAAGTAAGACCCCACTAATGTTTCAGAATATGTTCTTTAACCATAGAGAAATTCAGCTAAGAATAATTAACTAAAAACATAATTGGAAAAGCCATAAGTGCCTGGATATAATGCAATACTCTTAAATAACCTATTGTCAAAAAATAAATCACAATTTAGGGTAAGTTAGGAAAGTTAGAAAATATTCTTACCTGAATGATAGCTACAATACAAAATATTAAGACTCTCTGATTATCTCTTTTAGAGAGATATATACAGCCATAAAATGATATATTAGAAGAGAAGACTGAAGATAAGTATTCTAAATGTTCAACTCAAGAAGGTTGAACGAGAACATAAAATTAACACTAGAGGAATTAGAAGAAGAGAAAGAGTGAAGATAAGAGTACACATTAATAAAGTAGAAATAAAATATACAATAGAAAAAGATTAACCTGCCAGATGTTATTTTTAAGGCTGATAGAAAATATTAACACTTGGCAAGAACAATCAAGACAAAGAGAGTTCTAACATATAACACCTAACACGAAAAAATTTATGTCGCTAGAGAGCCTACAGGCATTAAAAAGATCATAAATACTTTTTTTTATTACATGGGCAGGCACCCCCCAACTACCCTTGCTCCCCCCCTTAAAGGAACATAAAACTTGAACTCTGTTGCACATCCCATTGCATCTGGGTGAATACACATCCACTAACCAAAATTAGCAGCAGAAAATAAACCCGAGTGGCTTTGAGAGAAATAAATGTTTTACTGAAAATAAACACAAGCATAAATTTAATGTCCTGTACAGTAGAACTAGCAGTAGATGAAGAGATACTAATTATGGCCAAATATCCATTTCTTTCAAGACAGATATTTATTGAGCATTATGTGTTATGGGTTATTCTAGAGGTGATACAGCACTGAGTCAAATATGCAAATATGTCTGCTGTCACAGAGCTTGTGTTCTGTGAGGGAAGACACTTGAGAAACAAAACTGATATCTGGAGGATGCGATACTACGTAAATGAATGCAGTCTACGTTGTTTGGTCATGAGTGCGAGTGGGTAGCTGCGAGCAGTGCTCTGATTGCACGGCCCAGGGTAAGAGAACGACTTTCTCCATGAGGACAAGGGGAATGGTGCACATGGAAGCAGGGAGAAGCCTCTCGCGTGCCTGGCCGTGTCCAGAGAGGGAGAGGGGGCACTGTCCAACCCTGCAGCAGTCCATTTACCCCCTTTGCCAAGACACAGACTGACACGTTCATGGTTTTAAATGACAGATCTATTGGGGGATTCTGTTTTGTTTTCAAGGTAATTTAAAATGTGGTTTTAAAAGCAATCTTATCAAAAATATGATATTTCAGGGCAAAATAAGTTGTTCTCATAGAAGCTTGACTTATAGAATAATGCATGTTGGCTTTCTTGTCTGTACTTCATCCCATAATCACTTGACAGGAAATGGAAATGTTTTCCGTAAGTACCTTTTATGTTAGTCTACGTGTCTGACCTTTTCATAACGTTTCTTCATTTCTCTTTGATTTATCTTTTCACATGGCAGGATTTTTTATGGTGCCAGCAGAATTATTAAAAAGCAGTCAATTGAACTATGGCTATAATGGTTGCTTTTCAGAGGAGAGAAAATTAGACAAGATTTACATCAACTTAGTAAGAAGAGGTCCTTTCTAAATATAATGCAATTGTTGCTTATAATAATAGAGCAAAATGCTATAGTAGATGATTCCAAACAAACTATGTATGTCTAGTGCAAACAATAAGTGAGGCATGTTGACAGATTTTATACACATAAATGTTCATTACTTTGTTTATGGCCCAGTCTTTTCTACTCTCCCTCCCCTTCACCTTCACTGTTTTGAGAAAAGACATATCTTCTCTTTATAGTTTTATAACAGTTATTTTTTTTCCTTTAAAATGTTTTTCAAATTTACCTAGCAGTAAAATGATTAAATTAAAAATAGCTTTGAGAATTAAGGAGTTAGAGGTTTAATAGTTTTTTAGAAAGTATTCAAAGGTAGCATAACTTTAACTTTATACGATGTCCCATATTCCTCTGAAAGTATTAACTTTCATCACTTAATACATTAAGTGATGGGCACTTTATGTATTAAATAAATATGTAAAAATATTTATGTATTAAATATTTTCATATATAATATGAAAATCATGTTCTTATATCTGCTTAGACCAGTAATTCAAGCTGGGTGGGAGAAAACAAAGTCTATTGCTAGAGAATACCTTTTTTTCCAATTAAGCATGGAAGGTAGTATAAATCTTGATATTTTATTTAATTGAAATGACATGTACAAATGCACTCAGAAGCTAGGGAGATGTTCATAAACAGGAGGTTTTTTTATTTTTTTTATTTTATTTTTTATTATTATTATTTTTTTTAATTTGCATATGGGCAGGAGGCACCAGGGATCGAACTCCAGACCTCCAGCACGGCAGGTCAGAGCTCTGCCTGCTGAGCCACGGCAGCTGCCCAGGAGGTTTTTTTAAAGAAATTACCTAGAAATTGCAGAATCTGATGGAAAATTTGCCAAGTTTCACAACATCAAGCTGTGAATAAATATAATGTCACTTTAAACTCCTTAGATATTGCTCTTTAGATCTGAACTTATCAAACTTTACTAGGGAAGAGATTCTGATATTAACACAGAAAACCAACTGCATCTAGTTATATTGATCAGCAATCTCTGAACTACTACAATGTGGATACAATCTGGTAATAAAAAATTCAAAATGTTCTGTTACTGAAGTAGATTAACATCTCTGGGAATAAACTGAAGATTTAGAATCTGCCTGAAAGTCTCAAATTGCTTTTTCCAGCATTGGGAAGAGATAGGACATTACTGCTCAACAAGTGCTATTCAAGAGATTCATTCAAACCAGGACAACGCTGTATGTGTGTTTTAAATATAAACTAACATTCTTTTTTAATTTAATAAAAAGTGGATTGAGATAAAAAATTGAACATTATTGGGATAGATGGATCTTAGAGTAACAAAATTTTGTAAATGCCATTATTCTGTAGCATTTCAGCCTTATGTAGAAAGTAGTTTAATCATTCTTCAGCATTTATTCTTTTGTATCTAATTCCTTGTCCATCACTTTTTAATGATGATTTTGGAAGTACTGATTAAAATTGTGATCGATACAAATGGGAAATGGTCAAGGGATAAAACCAAAAATTCACCATAGAAGAAAAAACAAAACTATAAAGGAAAACTATTTAATTACATTGGTAATTACAACACGCATGGCAAACCAGGTTATGCCATTTTCTTTTATGGATTAACAAATATTTTTATTCAATTTAATTAGGTTATTCACTATTCAGAGCGGCTGGTAAAAGTATTGCACTGTAAGTTATAATAGTGACATGCACACTGGGCATCCCTGTGGTTGTGATTATGTAGGGCTCTCAGCTCACTGCCTCCACATTATTTCATGAGAGGGGGACCCTCCCCATCAGAGTTTTCACTCTTGTTCATGAACACCTTGGAGGTCACAGAGTCACGACAAGGTGGGTACAAATCTGCATGCGCAGCGCACTCTCATACATCATTTACACAAGGTGTGCTGTGAGTAACAGAGGAAAGAATTGCTTCTTGTCATTATACCATTTCCTAATGAACAAAACTGTGAATGTGTCTCCAACCAAGTGGAAAGCTGGGAGGTATTTTTTTTAACCTCATGGGCTGCTTTTACTGGTCAGGATTGTAGACACTGACGATTAGAGAGGAGCCTGGCACACACCTGCCCACAGGTGAGCCCGCTGTCCACACGTTCTCCACAGAAAGAGACACGCGGGACATAGGCACGTACACATGTGTGTAAGAAGAGGCACTGTAAGGCATTCCCTCGCTCGCTGTGGGATGGGCACGTCCGAAATCTGTGGGGACGACCAGGCAGCTAGAAATTCACAGGGAGCGGGTGTTGTAGCCTTGAGGCATCTTTTTTTTTCCTGGAAACCTCAGTTCTTTGCTCATAAAGCCTTCCGCTGATTGGATGAGGCCCACCCAGGTTATTAAGGAAAATCTCCTTTACTCGATTTAGCCAATTGTAGAGCCTAATCACAGCTACAAAAACCTCCACCGCAGCCTGTAGGTCAGCATTTGATAAAACGGCTGACACCAAAACCTAGCCACCTTCAGACATGAAGTTAGCCGTCACAATTACTAAACTAGAACTTGGGCACTTCTTTTTTCTGAAGCTAATCATCACATACACACCTACTAATGATTTTTCACATTTCCCACTTTGATAAAGAAGTGTCATGGGGCAAGGGTGGACGTTGAAATAACTCTAACTACTGGCATTTGTGTTGCATGGCGATGATGGCAAAATTCTGAAATTCTGCCCAGGATAGAAGCCTAAAAACAGTTCAACAGAAATCATACACTGCACCTTTCCACAAAATTGCTTCAGATGGCATCTGGAGGACACAGCCTGAGGCACATGAAAAAGGAGGCAACTTCCTCAGGAGTCCCATGGATATACATATATATTCACATTAAATTCCTATATATGATGTTTTCAAATTTTGCATTCTTCTCTACATATCTGGGCCAGTTTTAGTGTTTGGAGGGGCACGATGTGAGAAAACTGAAGTTCTGCCGATTGGCCATATCCAAGTACTGAATACACTGGCACAATCCTAAGGATCACCAGAAATCTCATGTTTACTGAATATCAAACTCAATGAATAATTCATAAGCTGCATTTTAATTTCATCTCACATTCTATATTTAGTTTTTTCACTATTTACTCAACATCTGCATTTCATTCCAATAAGCGTCTGTAAAATTTAGCATTGCCAGAGGGATTATGTCATAATTTCTTTCCTCTTGATGGCAATGATAGATGTGCTACTTGAATGATAACCATCCTATAAAAACTTCTCCCAGCCTTGAAAAAATCTATTATAATTCATCTATGGGTTTGTGAAAATGTATGTGTGCGTGTAACTTCAAAATACAATGGGCCTTAGATATATTTGCTTATTTCTGTAAAACAAGTATACAAATAGACTGAAACATGAGTTTAATGCCTTCTCTGGTTTCTATTAGTTATCTTGAAATTGAACTAGTTTTGGAACTCTCTCATTTTGTAGATTAGGAAATTTGCAAGCACTGACCTAGGGTATATACTGGAGTTATATATTTACTTGCTTTACTTACTGACCCTTTTAAGTCCTATTTCGAACTTCCATGCTTGGGGATCTTAGAGGAGTTCATAAATCTTTTCATTTATTTTTAAAATTTCAGTAGACTTTATTTTTAGAGCTGCTTTGGGTCTACAGAAAAACAGAGCAGAAAGTACAGGGTTTCCATGTAACCCCATCCCCACATAGTTTCCCTCTGATTAACGTTTTGCATTAGGGCATATTTGTTTCAATTGATGCACCAATATTAATTCATTATTGCCAACTAAAGCCCGTAGTTCAGATGAGAGTTCACTCTTTGTGTGGTGCAGTGATATGGGTTTTGACAATGCGGAATGTCTTGTATCCATCGTAATCATATTGAATATAGAATATTTCAACTGCATTAACCATGCCCTGTAATCCACTAATTCACCCCTCCTATTCACCCTGAGCCATCAAACCATGATTTTTTACCATCTCTATGGTTTAACCTTTTCCAGAATGTCATAAAATTGGAATATAGCATATGCGTTTAAGTTTCCTCCATGTTTTTTCACAGCTTGACAGCTTATATCTTTTTATCTCTGCAAAATATTCCATTGTATTCATTTAGCACTTTTTATTTTGTTATTCACTTATGAAAGGATCTTGACCACTTCCAATATTTGGCAGGTATGAAAAAGCTGCTATAAACCCATGGGTTCAGTTTTTTCGTGTAGATGTAAGTTTTCTATTCATTTGAATAAAAATACCTAGAAGCACAATTGCTGTATTGTATGCAAAACTATGTTTAATTTTATAAAAATCTTCCAAATTGTTTTTCAAAAACTAGACGATTTTGCTTTACTGCAGAATGAAGGATACTTTCTCTTGCTCTGTAGCCTCACAGGCATTTGGCATTAACAGTGGTTTTGATTTTAGCTATTTGAGTAGGTGTATAGTAGCATCTCATTCATGTTTTAATTTTCAATTCTTTAATGATAAATACGGTTGAACTTTTTTAATATTCTTATTTTCTGTCTGTATACCTTCTTTGGTGAAATGTGTGTTCAGATCTTTTACCTTTTGCCCACTTATATATTTTTTAATTATAAACGTTGCCTATTTACAGAAAAATTATGTTAAAATGCAGCATTCCATATATCCCCCTAATGTTGACACATTTGTGTGGTGCCTCTGTTACAATTGATAGGAGAATATTAAAATTGTATTTTTAGCTATAGTCCATAGCTTACATTAGATAAATATCTTCCTACAGACCACCCTATTAATAGCCCTTTGCATTAGTGTGCTGTGTTTGTGATGGTTTGCAAAAGCACATTTTTTAACTATACTCTATCATTTATGATAGTGTTCGCTGTAATATGGTGCTGTCTTTTAACTTTTATTCCAGTAACATATGTAAGATATGAAATTCCCCCCTTTTAACCACATTCATATAAATAATTCAGTGCTGTTGATTACATTCACAGTATTTTTTTATTACCATCATACATTTCTAAAACTTAAATAGAAATCCTGTATAAATAAGCATTAACTCCCCATTCTGTATTCTCAGTCCAGAGCTTGGAAACCTATTCTAATGCTAGGAATTTGCTTTTTCTAATTATTTCATATCAGTGGGATTAGACAATATTTGTCTTTTTTATTTCTGTCTAATTTCACTCATTATAATATCTTCATTATGAGAACTTCATTCCTTTTACAGATGAATAATATTTGCTTGTATGTATATACCACGTTTTGTTTATCCATTTTGGTTGACGCTTGGGTTTCTTCAATCTTTCCGCAGTTGTGGATAATGCTACTATGAACATGACATGCAAATATCTGTTTGAGCCCCTGCTCTCAATTGTTTAGGGTATATACCTGATAGCGGGATTGCCGGGTTACATGATCATTCTATACTCAGCTTTCTGAGGAACTGCCAAACTGTTTGTCACAGCCACTGCACCATTTTACATTCCAACCATCAGTGAATGAGTGTTCCTGTTTCTCCACGGTCTGTCTACCGTTTGTAATTCTGTAGCATTTTTTCTGATGGTAGCCATTCTAATGGGTGTACAGTGGGCTCTCTCTGTGGTTTTGATTTGTATTTCTCTAATAGCTAATGATATTGAGCATCTTTTATGTGCTTTTTTAGCTGTTCACATATCCTCTTTGGAGAAATATTGATTCAAGTCTTTTGCTCATTTTTTAATTGGCTTGTCTTTTTACTGATGAGTTGTATTATTTCTTTATATATAAACCCTTTTGGATATGTGGTTTCCAAATATTTTCTCCCATTGAGTAGGTTGTCTTTTCACTTTCATAATAAAGTCCTTTGATGCTCAAAAGTTTTAAATTTCGATGAGGTCCACTTTATCTATTTTTTTCTTTGTTGCTTGTGCTTTGGGTATAAAGTAGTGTAAAAAAAAACACTGGTAGGATTTTTATATTCATGTTTCTCATAATGTGTGTTTGATCCACACACACAATAGGGGTGAGGTGGGGGGCCTCCTTCATTCTTTTCCACGTGGAGATCTAGTTCACTATTTGTTGCAGAGACTATTCTTTCCCAATTGAGTGGACTTCACAGCCTCTTCAGAAATTAAATGGCTGTAGATGTGAGGGTCTACTTCTGAACTCTCAGTTCAATTCCACTGGTCTCTCTCTCTCTCTCTCTCTCTCTCTCTCTCTCTCTATATATATATATATATATATATATATATATATACACACACATATATATGTATGTATGCATGTATGCATGCATATCTTTACGTAGTACCATATTGTTTTGACCACCGTAGCTTTGTAATATGCTTTAAATTCAGGATGTGTGAGTCCTCCAACTGCCTTCTTCTTCTTCACAATGTTTTTGGTTATTCAGAGTCCCTTACCCTTCTAAATAATTTTTAACTTGGATTTTCTATTTCTGTGAAGTAGGCTGTTGGAATTTCTATTGGAATTGTGTTGATTCTGTAAATCATTTTGCATAAAATTGGCATCTAAAAGATAATTGATCTTCCAGTTCATGAACCTGCAGTGTCCTCCCCTTTCTTCAGGTCTTCTGTAACTGAGGAGTTAGGGTTTAATGAATGGTTAGGTCTGCTGAGTCATTATATAAATAATATCATTTTTTCCCTTTCTGGTATATTAAGAGCAGACAGAGAGGAACTCCTGAAATCTCTGAACTATGATCCAGCTGCCCTCATCCCTGAAAATGATAGTAAAAGCTCTACCTTGTGTCTTTGTCTGTCTTTTTTTTTAGCTCTAGAAACATGTAAAGGCATATAACCTAATGCTAATATAGGAACTTGAGTCAGTCATTAACTGGCTGTAGTCCAGTTTCACTCCTTTACATTTGTTAATTGTTTCTGCCTGTACTTGTTATTGAAATGATAGCTCTGTCTCCCTTCCATTCTACCTACACTTGGTATTAACATTGCACTCACTTCATCTCCCCTCGTTAGAATCCATAAAAACCTTGAACTCTGGAAAGACTAAGGGAGACAGATTTTTGGGGCAAAAGGCCATCTGCTCTCCTATTTATACCTGGAGATAAACTCTTTGAAACCCCAGTATCTCAGGAATTGGTCACTGAGCTCACTGGGCAGAGGACCTACCAGCTTTGTCCAGCGGCACTACTTTGATTTTTTTTAGCAAAATGTTTTGTAATTTTTTGCATATAAATCCTTTATATCCTTGGATAAATTTACTCCCAGATATTTGATTATTTTAGTTGCTATTGTAAATGGAATTTTTTTCTTGATTTCCTCCTCAGATTGCTCATTACTAGCTATAGATACACTGTTGATTTTGGTGAGTTTCTATCCTGTACTTTACCAAATTTGTTTATTAGCTCTAATAGCTCTGTTATAGATTTTTCAGGACTTTCTGTAAATACAATCATGCCATATGAAAATAGTGAACATTTTACTTCTTCCTTTACAATTTGGAGGCCTTTTATTTCTTTTTTCCCAACTATACCAGCTACAGGCTCCAGTACAAATAAGGAATAACAGTGGTGACAGTGGGCATCCTTGTCTTGCTCCGTATCTTAGAGGGAAAGCTTTCAGTCTTTCACCACTGAGTATGATGTTAGCTGCGAGTTTTTAATATATACCATCATCATATTGGGGAAATTTCCTTCTCTTTCTATTTTTCAATGTGTTTTTGTCAAGAAAGGATGCTGAATTATTGTCAAATACCTTTTGTGCCTCAACTGAGATGATCATGTGTTTTTTCTCTGCATGTTGGTAATGCAGCATGAATTGATCTCCCTATGTTGAATCACTCTTGCATGTCTGGGGTAAAACTCACTTTTGGTTATGGTGTATAATAATTTTAATGTGCTGTTGGATTTGATTTGCAAGTAAGTGTTTTGTTGGGGATTTTTGCATCTATATTCTTTAAAGAGATTGGTCTGTAGTTTTCTTTTCCTATAGGGTCTGAGGAGTAGAGTTGTATATTCACAATACAACACTACTGGTTTTGCATTTGCCCTATTTGTGCCCCTATTAAAGAACTTCATTTCTTTTCACTACTCCAAGCCATTCTCTGCTGTCTTTTCCTATCAACTTGCAGACTCCTTTTAGGTTTATTTTTGGGCTGATACTTTGTTCGTGAACTCTCTCAGTTTCTTTTTATTGTGAATATTTTAAACTTTCTCTCATTTTTGGAGGACAACTTTGTCAGATACAAACATTTGGGCCTGTGTTTTTTCTCTTTCATTTCCTTAAGCGCAGCATACCACTGCCTTCTTGCTTGCCTGCTTTCCGAGGAGAAAAGGGGACTTGGTCTTACTGAAGATCCCCTGCAGGTGACAAATCACTTTTCTCTGGTTACTTTCGTAATCCTCTCTCTATCTTGGTGTTTGACATCCTGATTAGTGTGTGTCCCAGACTAGACCTAGTAGGGTTTATTCTTATTGGGGAATGTTGCCCTCTTAGACATGTACATTTATTTCTGTCATAGTGTTGGGAAATTTGGGGCCATTATTTCCTTAAATATTGTTTCTGTCTTTTTCCCTTCTCTTCTCCTTTTGTAATACCCGTGGCACTTAAGTTTGTGTACTTCATGCTGTCACTTAAATCCCTGAAACTGCTGAATTTTTGCCATTCTTTTCTCTATCTTTCTTCTGGCCATATGATTTCAATTATCTTGTCTTCTACTGTGCTCACTCTTTCTTTTGCCTATTCAAATCTGCGGTTGGGTCTAAGATGGGTTTTTTTTTTGTATATGCATTCACCGGGAATCAAACCCGGATCTCTGGCATGGCAGGCAAGAACTCTGCCTGCTGAGCCACTGTGGCCCGCCTGCCCTAAGGTATATTTTTAATCTTCACAATTTTGCCCTTCATCCCCATAATTTGTTGTTTCTTTTTATAATTTCAGATTTTCCTTTCTGCTTACACACTGTCTTAATAGCCTTTAGCTCTACGTCTATATTTTCCTTCATCTCCTTGAATTTATTTAGGATTTTTTTTAAACTTTGATTAATTGTTCCAAATTCTGACTGGCCTTTGAAGTTTAAATTTCTCCCGTGAGGGAGCCATAACTTCCTGTTTCTTAGAATGCCGTGTGATTTTTTGCTGACGTTTTGGCAAATGATTAATGAATGAGTCAGCTCTGAAGATGGGCTTCCCTCTCGGCTAAGGTTTTATTACTGATCAGCTTTGGTCAAGGATTTCTTTCATGCTTGGCCTGAATAATTCTGGATGTGCAGAATAGCCCATGTTTTGCTGTTCAGATTTCTTCAGCTCTTCTTCATCTAATTCTTTCCTTAGTTTGAGGTTCAACTGTTAAAATTTTCAATTTCGGTGCAATAGTTTCACCTCCAGGAAAAAGCTTCAATCCCTCTATTACTCTTCCTGGAATTTTGATTCCTTCTGCTTATTTCTGTGCAGAGTTTTCTTGCAGCTCCTGTGATTTAAAAAAAAATTCTACGTTACTTATTGCCCCATTTTTCTTACACTTTTCAGCTCTTGGACCTGTTTTGTCACAGTGGTTCAGTGTCCGTCTCTGCCTTTTGTTTTTTATTTGTGAGGCTTTTCTGTTTCCAATTTTCAATCTACAAGACAAAGGGGCCTAAGGAAGAGGTCTGTGGATAGACTTTTCTGAGTGGGCTAAAAGCATGACAATATTTGTGTCTTATGTGAATGCGCACCAGAGGGTGATTCAAGAGAGGAAGGTTTTAATAATAATCAAGTGGATAAGATGACTTGTTCTGTGGATACCAGTCAGCCTCTTTCCTCAGCCACTCCTGCTGTTGCCCAATGGGCTCATGAACAAAGTGGTCATGGTGGTAGGGATGGAGGTTATGCATGGGCTCAGCAATGTGGACTTCCATTCTCCAAGGCTGACCTGGCTACGGCCACTGCTGAGTGCCCAATCTGCCAGCAGCAGAGACCCACACTCAACCCCTGATATGGCATCATTCCCCAAGGTGACCAGTTGACCACATGGTGGCAGGTTGATTATATTGGACCACTCCCCTCATGGAAGGGACAGCGATTTGTTCTAACTGGAATAGACACGTACTCTAAATATGGGTTTGCTTTCCCTGCATGCAATGCTTCTGCCAAAACCAACATCTGTGGACTTATGAAATGCCTATCCATACAGCATTGCTTCTGATCAAGGAACCCATTTCACAGCAAATTAAGTGTGGAAATGGGCGCACGTTCATGGAATTCTCTGGTCTTACCATGTCCCCCATCATCTATAAGCAGCCGGGTTGATAGAACGGTGGGGTGGCTTTTTGAAGACCCAATTATGGTACCAACTAGGTGGCAATACCTTGCAGGGCTGGGGTAATGTTCTCCAGGAGGCTGGTAAGCTCTGAATCAGCGTCCACTGTATGGTGCTGTTTCTCCCATAGCCAGGATCCATGGGTCCATGAACCAAGGGGTGGAAATGGGAGTGGCACCACTCACTGTTATCTCTAATGATCCACTAGGAAAATCTTTGCTTCCTGTCCCTGAGCCTTAAGCTCTGCTGATTTATAGGTCTTGGTTCCAAAAAGAGGAGTGCTTCTACCAGAAGACACAACAATGATTCCATTGAACTGGAAGCTAAGACTGCCACTTCACCACTTTGAGCTTCTCATGCCTCTGAATCAACAGGGATAAAAGGGGATTACTGTTCTGTCTGGGTGACTGATCCTGACTATCAAGGGGAAATAGGACTGCAACTATACAATGGAGGTAAAGAAGGGTGTTCCTGGAAAACAGGAGATCCCCTAGGGCATCCCAAATCCAGGCAGGACTACCAATGGCCCAGAAAGTTCATGAATGTAGGTTTGGTTCACCCCATCTGGCGAAGAGCCATGGCCAGCTGAAGGGAATGGATAGTAGAAGGAGGCCGTGATTAGTATGAACTGCAAATATGTGACCAGATACGGAAGTGAGGGCTATGATGCTCTGAGTACTTCCTTCCTGTTTTGTATGCGTTCACTTGTGCTTGTACATAGAGTTAATATCTTGTTTTCTTCTTATCTTATGGCATAAGTTGTATTGTTCATGTCATAGTATTTGAGTTATAGGATGTCAAGTTTAAGACATCCTATGTTTAAATGTCACCCAGGGACTTGCACCCTATTCTGGAGAGTTTTAGTGCATTTCTGGCTGCATGCAGGACAGTTGAGCATTGTTAGGTGAACCATGTCTGCTACTGTGTTCTATTTAGAAATCAAGAACATTTTAAGGTGATGTGAATAGATGCCACATTGATGAGAGGTGGACTGTGACGATTAGGGTCAGGTGTCAACTCGGCCAGGGGACGGTGCCCCGTGGCCTGGACAGGAAAGCACCAACCTCACCACTACTGAAAGGATATTCCATGGCGTTGATAAACCAGAAGGCTGTGGGGTTCATTGAGACCCTTCACTGGGTTTGCCACGCACCCTGACTGATGGATTTTGGGCCCTTTATCCCCACATTTACATTTACATGAGACACTTTTATAAATCTCATATTTACGAATATCTCCAGTTCCTTCCGTTTTTTTCTAGAGAACCCTAATACAGCCATGATACCTGGATATTACAAGTCTAGAAACAAAATAAGCCAAAGATTTTCTTTGCTAAATAATACCACAAATCCTCAGTAGTCTAAACTTGAATTTTATAAAACTAACATGAAAGAGAAAAAACAATTAAAACATAAAAGCAAACCAAAAAACCCAACTTGCTACAAGAAACACAAGAGAGTACAAAAATAAAGTTATTTTTGTCTGAAGTCAACAGAAAAGTTACTCTGTATTAGGCTACTTATTTGAGCTGTTTCTAATCTAGGGAGTCAGCGTCCAATCCCCATTCATGACGGCATATCCCAGGTCGGTTTAATCCAGCCTCGTGAACATTTGCACTGACCAGAGACTCATTAACCTCTGCCCAGTACAGAGATTCCACCTACCATCCCTTTAGGCAGTAAGATGACAATAAAGATGGTAAACCTTCAGCCACGTTTCTGTCTGTTTCAAGCAGTGTGAGTAGAGAAGTTGGAAAGAGTAGTGCACTCTTAGGCACTCTTAGGCTGCATTAGGTTTTTGGCCCCCAGTTATTGAAGAAAAACTCTCAGAAAGAGCAAGAAGGAATATGATGGAGTAAATGTTTTTTCAAAGGGAAATTAGCAGAAGCTTCTAAAGTCGATGGATTTTATTATTCTACAAAGTAAGATGGAAAATGCACAGTGAATTAGCAATGTTTTCAAATGAATTAAAGTATTGTTGAAAAGAAGAAGCCTGTAAAAATCACTTCCTCAAAATTTGTGAAGAGCTAAATTTTTAGTTTTCTGAGTTCTTATTTCCTAATTGATCCACGGAGAATCAGTTAAAACTTCTAAATCACGAAACTGAAGAGAGTCCTTGACAGACTGATGTTACAGAAGTGAATAATGTAAGGTGCTTATCATGTTCCCTGTGCTGTGGCATAAGGTAATTGTTTAGAGAAGTAAGGCTCTGGTTGGAATTCATAACAAATATTATGTTTATTTCATTTTGACAGGCTGGTTGTTAATATGGCATTCCATAATGAATTTTGATAAAGACTTAATTGTACAAATCATTTATAAAATGTTTATTTGGTAAGAAAATAATGCCATAGAACTTAGTAGACAGACGACTAAGAAAAGAAAATATGGCCACCTTAGTGCTTGAACCAGAGAATCCAGTTCATCCTGGATTGTCCTGGTAAGCCCTGACTGCAGACACAAGCTTCTTTATAAGAGAGGGGCAGAGGCAGTTTTGACCCAGGCACAGAAGAGGGGATGTGGAGATGGGGCAGTGCCATGCAGCTGCCAGACACAGATCCCCAAGGCTGGACCAGGAAAGGAACAGTAGTCCTCAGAGCTCCAGAACAGCCCAGCCCCGCTACCACCTTCATTTCAGCCCAGTGACAGAGTCTGGATTTCTGCCCTTTAGAACTCTGAGAGAATAGATGTCCCAATTTACCAACTTACCAAGATTGTGGTTAATTGTTACAACAAATACAAGAAACTAATATTCTCTCCTAAGTCAAAACATGTATTTCTGGAAGCATGGTGTAACCGAAGGGAAATCAGGAATGCGGTTAAGCAACTTGCCCCTTGGTTAGAATATTTGGTACGGTTGCTTGAGAGGCTGCTGTGGCCAAGTCCAGTTTATGTACAATTCCAAGTCCATGCTGTAACTTAGAATGACCTCTGCAACTGCCCGGCTATTTCTGCTCACTTGTGCATGGAAGGACTCCACTGAGGTGAGAAGAATTTCAGGTAGCAATAAGTAGTCCTTTGCTCTAAGTTGTTTCCTGAGCTACCACATTTCAGAGTGAGGAGAAATAGTAGAGGTAGGGAAAGGATGAGTATAAGACAGAGATATGTCTTCTAATGGTCAGCAGATGTCAGAGGGCCAGGACAGGCTCAAGGAGCGCAAGTAGAGGTCGGGTTAAATGGAAGAGGTGTCCATATGGATGACTGTTGCAACAGAAACCGCAGTGTGAAATGTTTATGAAAGGGATGTGTGTGAAAGTGAGCTAGTGTTGGAAGTGTGTTCAGGGAGCCATGGAATAATTGAAGAAACGTCATCAGAGTTGAAACCTGGAGATAAGTGCAGCCAGATAAACTTCAGAGTTTCCTTTCTTCATCACTTACTGAGCCCAAGAACACACCACTCTGAGCTTCTCTTCTCTTGGTCTTCCAACGAATTCTGAGATCCATGAATTCAGGAACTCTTCCCATCTGGTACGTCTAGATTGTAAAAGAGAGCCTGAATACATTGTAGGATAATCCATGGATAAATAAGTGAACAGCAGCTAGGATTCAGAGGATGCTCTGTATGTCTCAGGAGATGAGGGGTTATTGGGGGATTGATGCTGGGTTTAATGATGTATAACCCAGTTCCTAGAACATGGCAGTTAACAGTAGCTATCATAAATAAAAATAATTTGTTGGTTATAGGTTGAATGATGTATCCAGGAAACATGTTCTTAATCCATTCCTGGGCATGTGAACCCTTCATAATGAAGATGTTTTTAGTTAAGGTGTGGCCAACGGAATCAGGATGTGTCTTCATTCTATTAATGGAGAACTTACAGAAAAGGCCAGAGAGGAGCTGCCAGTGAGGAGGAGAAGCTGGACACCAATGGACCCAGAAGGAAAGTTGAAGATGCCACCACGTGCATTGCCAAGTGATGGAAACGTAAGGGACTCAAGGATTGCGGCAGCCAGCCCAGAGGGCCACATTCGGAGAGCATCACCTTGGGGATGCCCCAATTTCGGACTTCTCCTAGCCTCAAATCTGCACGCCACTAAATTCCTGTTGATTAAACTGAATACTGTATGGTATTTTTTTTTTTTTTAGCATCTGGGAAACTAAGACACTGTTTTTAAAGATGTTTCTGATCATCTTTACTATGTGGTAGTGCCTGTTGTTGAGGTAACTTTTACTGGAAAATGTTTCCTTACCTGGTAACTCTGACCTTATTCCTTAAAATACGGTGGAGAGTTAACACATCACAAGCTTACAAGTTACACTCTTGCAGGACAGAAAATAAAGAAAAGCTGGTACAGAGAAAATACTATGGAGTCAAGAATTATAGACTTTCTTTTAAATTTTATTAATTAGTTAACTTGAAATAATGCTGTATGAGCTAATGCATACCAAACCTTTTGTGTTCTTAATCCGTTTACTCAGTCCAGAAGTCAGACTCAAGCAAAACATGGGGCTTCTTTGTCCTTATTTCTATAGCTTTCTTTTTCCAGTGAAGCAGTTAGCAAGGATGAAGCCAATAATATTGACTTTATATAGTAGAAACTCTACTCATACATGAAAAACAGTTTTTCCTCCCTGAGCCTTGGATTGCCTTTAGTGACTGTTTTCTTAAATAAAGTGAGGAACTAATTGCTAAATCCTTTTGCTCAACTGTGTGGTCTATTTGTTGAATGGTAGCTAATATTTTTCCCTTCTGTTTAACAAGACAAAATAAAAATATAATCAAGACATATTTTGATATATAAAATATATTTTGAAAGTTCAAATAGGATCATTTCTGTGTCTCTTGGTAAATGTTGAATTAATAGTCATTTTTTTTCTTTTAGGTAGAATATTTTCCCCTTTTTTAGGTGCGTATCTGTCATTGTCATTTTAAGACTATGAATATATTTTACCAAATATAGAATCTCCCTGATCTTTAAGAATTGCACACTTTTGTGAACTTAAATCTTAGTTCATACTTTTCTCAGTGCTAATCCTGTGAAACTACTTAAGGTTAAAACAATGTCCCATTAATGGGTCATTTGACATATGAACATTAATAAGTGAAATATTGAGATATTTCCTCATTCTTATTTTAAATATAGAAATCTATGATTAGGAATAATTTTCATATGCTCATATCTGGAATCAAGGTATATCTGTCAACATAAATTAAACAGTAGTAATTTATATATTAATTAATCCTTGTACTGAAGCTCTAAATCAGCATCCCTTATCTGATATTGGATTATTCGTTTCACTGCACGCATATTTCAGCCTTAATTAGCCAAATATATTCTCTAGACAAGTCTTGGCGGTGGCTGTGAATCATTTTTTTTAATAAAAATTTGAGTCAGTGATGTTGTCATTTTGACCTGTTAAGTAAAACCGATATAGAAATTCGTGAAACATGGGTATGTGGTTTTTCTATGACATTTACAATTTTATGTGTGCATTTATGGCAAAACTTGCATAAATGGCAAAATGAAAGGAAACACTTGAAATCATCATCTGCCAATTACAAGCAAAAAAGCTTGAGCAAGATAGCTAACCTTGCTCAAACTCCCTCTTCTTAGACTCAAAATTTAAAGAGCCATAAATACTGCTTAGATTTGCTGTAAATAATGGATGATATTGTGATATGGTTTCTGACACACATGGAAATATCATCTTAAATTTGTAAAAATACTTGATGTAATTACTAAAATATTGCTTTATATCACTATTCTATTAGTTTTAGAGAAAAATCAAATTTCCAATACTTATCCCGATGAATAAAAACACACAGAGCTATTAATTATGTCATGGTTTATTGGATCATCTTATTAATTCCCAACCTGTTGGCCTGCATTTTCCTGGAAGTAGAATTAGGGACATTTCTAGTCTATAACTCATCTAACAGTTCTTTATATTTTGTGCAATCAAAGGCCTTTGCAATTGAATATACATTTTGCTATAATTTAAATGAAGAAATTGTTAACAAAAACAATGCTAAGAATTAAATATGTGAAAACTGTAAGAACCTATATTGCAACAATCTAAACTTGATAGCAGATGCATTTTAATAAACTTCCTAGCTACTTTACTCAATCAACCAGGGCGAGATTGGGGAGGGGGTGCTAAATGTGCAGTGTCATTATTTGTAGTTGTGTCTGTTTTGAAAATTTTTAATTGTGTATTGTTGCCCTCTACAATTGTGAATATGTATATGCCTTAATAGGAAATCATTTATTTTACAGAATATATTATTCAAATGTTAACATAATTTGTCAGTGAATCAAATCTCTCCATGATAATATAGCCTCAGAATAAGATCAGTGAAAAAACACTCTTTCATGGAACATTAGCCTCAGTATATAGTTTGGTTGTATTACTAAGTTCTATCTTCCAAAACATCGATCCTTGAGATAAATTTAGTATCAATTGTTTTTTTTTCTAGGTTGTAAACTAACTGTGCAAACTTGATCTAAGATCTGTTCAAAGAAAGTGGTTAACATCATGCATTATCCACTTTTTAAAAACCCTAACTCCTGATGTTTCATCTTATAACTCATATACCTTCTAAATCACTAATTGTCTTGGTGTCTTGGTAACAATGCAGTAAAGCATTGATTGGCCTGGGAAAAGATACTTCCCGATCACAGCTTATAATTGCAATCTGTTTTTAAAATGTATTCAACTGTGTTATGTGTAGTTTTAAAGGATACATTTAATTAGTTATTCCTACCCTAAATTTTGAGAAATGTCTAGAAGTGGATTTGTATTAACTTTAGTCTTTTGTAAAATACATAGAACAAGTAGATTTTCTGACCATGTTGTAGAATAGTTATGCCAAGTTAGTCATTATATAAATTTTTGCCAAATAGTTTTCAACTACAAATAAGGGTTTTCATATTCATAAACTCTGTATCTTACTTCAAATTAAAGTTTATTGCATATGCCATTGCACTTCAGTGCTCAAAATATTGCCATGCTGAAATCACAGGAAGCCAGCACTGGCCACTTTCATTAAGTTCCATACAGGGCTTTCCAATTTTCATATAATGTTGTCCTCCTCAAAGGTGATTTGCTGCATCTGCTAATACCGTAGGTCTTTACCCAAGGCCCATAGCAAAGAGCCGTGAGTGTGGGCTTGTCTCCCGAAGGGTGATGTGCGTTCGGGAGGAAGCTGACTCGGCAGCTGTGCCCCGAGGAAGGTCCTCCGCGGCTTGGGCAGGTCTGTAGAGACTGACCGCTGAGGAAAGCGAAGTGCCAGGGACATGGAGCAATGCGAATGCGTCACCTCGCCGTCGAGTGAGAGCTGCGCAGAGTATCCCCCTGCGCTTGAGTACTAGATGTTTTAAATTAAACTCCAACCACATTCTTCCACTGAAAAGTCATTACAAATTATGTTCGTGTATGTGCCTTAGAAAGAAGCACAGCAAATGCTCCTGAAAAATTAAGACTTACGTGCTGACGGTTCCCTCCTAAAATAAATGTACAGATCAGCTGGCATTTTATCCTTCTTTCAAGCATAAAGGAAATAAATTTTTTTTAGTAAAACTTATTCTCTAATCCTGGCATGGATATCAAATTACTATTATTCTCTCCCTAAGAGAATTTTAATGGAAAATAATGAATACCGATTTACTCTAGGACTTCTAAATATTAAATGGTTTTACGTAGATTTCCTATTGCTTGCTTCTGGTTTTAATCCCTTTACTCCTCTCTACATGAATTGTTCCCAGAAATAGGCAGAAGAATAAAGCAGTTTAATCAAAGTAGAAAAACAAATAATCTGCTGAAGTTGAGTGTAAGCAGCAGAAGAGAATGGAGTTTCCTAGGTTATTCTAGTTCCAGACCTGATAGCTCTATTTTGAGGCATTTCTGCACAATAAATGGAGAATTTGTTATCACTGAAGCCACCGATTTGATTCTCTAAATACTGTAGATGCTGGACATTTGTAGTCATTTAGTGCTGTTTTCTCTAAACTAAGCATCTCTTGTTTGGAGCGCGAGTGCAGCCGTGCGTTAGGCATCTGCTTTCTGCCCTGCCCCTGAGGAAATACAGAAGCTGCAGCTTCTGTCCCTGGGTTCTCAAAAACATGTTCCACATTGAAAGGCCAAACCTGCAAAATGGAACTATAGATGAGATGTGACAAGTAGAATCTTTTAAAAGAATTCTACGTGTTTTATTGTAGGAAAACCTTGAGATAAGAACCACGAGATTATAATGAAAAACAATATATGGATTAATAAATTGAAAATGAGAATATAGTTTACTGATTCTAATTTCTCTTTAAGAACGAGAGTGGAGAAAAGGTATTATTCTAATAGATAAATGTACTTGTTTTTTAAAAATGAGTGCACTAAGTACAACTGTTTTCTCTGTTGGCAGCAAGAAGGAAGCAGGGGCAGGTCATCAGCAGTGGAGGAGCCCCGTGCCACCTGCCTGCAGGCAGTGTCCAGCCGTCCACACCAGCCCAGTCTGTGGGTCAGACGGACACACCTACTCTTCTCAGGTAAAGGCACTACTCGGCTAGTGTGAAATAAGTCTTGCATCTTTATTAGTAAGTCATTAAAACTATCAGTTCTTCAAGTGGTCACCCAAATAATTTGTTTAACTGTTTAAATAATATGAGCAATCTTGCTGCTTTAAAGTATGGTCAAATATATTTTTGTTTCTCCACCAGAAATTATAAGATGGAAATCCTACAGCCGTGAACACATCGAACTCTCAAAAGTTGAAATCACCGTGTCCTTTATTGCTAATATACAAGAGGTCAGAAATCTTACCAGGCTACACATTAGCATTGATACATGCTGTGCATTAGCAATGACAATAATTATTATTAAAACTAAGAGAGCAGCTATCAAGTGTCAATGTCAGTACAATTTTTACCCCATTTGTTACTTCTATATTATCACATCGAAGGCTCCAAGAAAGCCCTTTTAACACATGACAAAACTAAGTATAGTTTTCAAAACAAAAGTATGGTTATTCATGAATTTGACATATTTAGTTATCATCAAAGCCAGAATTTGAGTTCATCTTGAATTCATTGCCTCTGCTCTCTCCTCAACACTATGCCACCTCCTCATTTGGTGCCCCATATTGTCCAAAATTTAGGAAGTTTTTTAAAAAATGTTGCTAATATTGAAAAGTGCCTGAATAAGACAGTGTTGAATACTTTTTAATTTATTGTCAGAGGAATGCAGGCTTATAGTCTACACTTGACACACTCTAGGCCAGTTATATTTACAATTGTAGACGTTTTTCTACATTTTAGAAAGCTAATGTGGCATATGGCATCTCCCATGGGCTCTTACTCCATATTTAAATATATCAACTTCTCTTCAGGGAACTGCTATATTCACACTAAATAGGATGCATGAAGGTTATACAGAGCTGCTCCTCAGGTCACAGCAGGTTTTATTTATTGCACAGCGAGCTCTTTAAGTTTTGATATTTCGTTTTGTTTTGTTCTCTGAACATTTTATTTTTATGGATACCTGCTCGTGGACCATAATTTACTCATGTGACTATTTCCCTAGAACATCCACTCACATTTTACAATTGCTACTTTTGATATGATGGCCATAATGATAGGATGGATTTAATTCAGACATAAACAATGGGTAGTACTTACTGGGCGCCCAATACCTCACCGCAGTGGAGCCTGAGTTTTAAGGACACATGCAGAAGTGGGCATGGAGCTGGGAGAGGAGGGAGTGTAGCAGGGCTCCCCTCGGCATAACTTCTTACTAGGTGAATATACCAAAGTCCAGGACCTCAGTCTTGTGAGTTTAGAAAATTCACATTGTCATATTGGGAAGGTTGAGTCTATCTCGTAGACACAAAGCCCTCATGATAATTTTATGTAAACCATATGCTGATTTACTAAATTACAATGCATGATGTAGATTGGAATATTCAGACTGGTAAGTAGAGCTGCACAGGATGCAGATGTTAACCCTGACCCCACTTAGTGAGCCTTGACTGCTGAGCAAGCTGAGTTGGTGGAGAGGGTAGAATTTTCATAGGCAACCAGCAAAGGCAGGCCTATGTCTTTCTCAGCATCAGAAATGCGTCTGCCTGAGGAACTGGCAGGTGTCATCTCTGGAGAGGGTTAGTATACTCCCACTTCTTGTTTCAGCTTCACTTTGGGATGTTCCTAGCAAATGTTCCTTTCTTTCCCAATTAGTTTCACAAAACACCACTTTAGAGTCACAGGTGATTTCTGACTGCTTGAGAGCACGTGGGAGCCCTTGCTCCAGGGCTTTGGAGGTGCTCGGTGCTTAAGAAATGCCTTTTTCAACTCCCACGAAAAATTAATCATTTCTGCTGGATAGATTAATTCAAGTATGTTTCTAATTTCATGGACTTTCTTCATTATCTTAATTTTGTACTGGGAACTCTGAAGTCCCACCTTACAAATCCTATGGCCTTATTAATATTGTGAATAGAGCCAATCTTCTAATTAGCAATATGGATATGAATTATTATTTTGATACTTATTGGCACCAAACAGCACTTTTAATAAATGCTTTATTTGCATGGAAACACATACAAAAGAACATTGTTCAAATGAATATGGGTCTTGAGTAACTGCCATTCACTATCCTTATGTCTTTTGATCCTAATTTAAAATTAGTGACTTTTCCATTTTGGACGACCAACTCCAATCTCAAAAGGTGTGCGTTGACCGCAATAAGGCTGAAGTTTGTAAAACTATAAAAACTAAATAGAACTCTAGCCCAGTTAAAAAAAATACGTATATATACTAAACTCTCCTTTCTGGTGCTTTGTAAAAGGTTTACTGGATTTGAAATGCAAATTAAGGTTATCATCTTATTTTTTCTGTAAGAGAAAATATTGCCTTAGGCTATTTAGTTGGAGCAAGAGAAAAAATAATAACAGAGGCAAGTGCCTTGGAAAAGACATTTTATTGTTCACCCAGCCTCTTCTTATCAGGAGATGAAAATGCAAGATGGATGGAGCAGTCACAGGCCTTTCTTATGACTCTCAGTTCACTAAAATTTGTCACTAGGTTAGGAAAATTATGACAGGGTGGATCTAAATAGCTTCTGGGGCTGGTAGGCCTTTGAGACCACAGGAACGGCACCGCTCATGGGATTCCAGGTGGGTGTGGCCCATGCAGCTCCTTGCTTGGAGTTTTCACTTTCTCCGTTGAGTTGTCCTGACATGCTAAACACGGGCCGGAAGCCAGTACATCTGTTCAGCATGGGAGACCTACCTCCATCTAGGGTGGAAGCAGAGACTGCCCCTTAGACCATATCATCTTTCTTTATTTTGGCCCCTGACTGAGTCTGAGAGTTCTTTTTTCACTACTGCAGAAAATATTACCACAAGTTCTATTTCAGACCTTCAGTCTTGCTCATTACCTTCAGCTCAATTTATAGACGTGAATTTATAAATTAGGCTTCCACTATACGCAATAATTGGAAACAAGGTCATTAAAAACATAGCAGGTGCAGGAGCTGGGAATGCAGAGGGGAAGGGGTTATCAGAAGATATCCAGAGGAAGATTTTAGTCACATGACATAATGGATTTAATTTTAGAAAGTGTACCTCATTACACAATGTGACAAATTTGGAATAATTACTTTATTAAAGTTCAAGCTCTGAAGCTTGTCATCTTGTCTAGCAGAGTATTTGTGATTTCCATAAGAAGTATTTCTGAAAAGTTATCTGCTTTTATCCTGTTAAGGTAAATGACTGACTTATTTTAGAAGTCTACTTAATCTTTCTTTTTAAAAGAGCCAGTATTCTCTGAATTCTTTCAAATTCAGCAATGCCAAAAAAAATTCAAACTGTAAGTCTCTTCAAGCTTATTTGAGAGGCAATCATTCTTGAAATTGGCACAAAAGATGAAAATCTTCCTTTCTTTACTTCAGGCAAAGTCTATTTTGATTGTATTGTCAAGCTTCAGTAAGAACTCAGAACTGTTCTGCAGTGCAGCATTTGTATCAGACCACGGATATATTTGTCACCGATTTGTGTAAATGGTCTATTGCAGTTTCTGAGAAGAAGTTAATAAATAATACCAATGTTTTAGAAGTCAGCGGAACATCCATAGTATAAATTCCCTGGGGACAATACATTGGATTACTTGGACTCTTTCTATAATATTTAGCTATGCCATGCTTAGCAATTGAGCTAAATAATAGTGGCTTCCCTAATAATGAATATTGTTTATAAGAAATTGTGTGTGCTGTGTGTGTGTGAGTGGTAAGCGTGTATGTGTTGAGGAAGGCAAACAGAAAGCTAATCCACTGTGTACTGGAGTTCACGATGCCTGCCACAGAGAAGCTGTTTAAATTGGTTTGGAATAGAGCCCAGTGAATCTGAATTTTAAAATCTCCCCAGGTGCTTTTTATATAAAGCCATTGTTGAGAACCCACTGTTACATCCCTTCAAATCATTGCCTTTGAATCCTTAAAAACAAGGCTTTTTATAAAATCGAACAATAATACTAATATTAAAGGGGAAAATCTACTCTTTAATTTTGTTGCAATTTAAGATAGTTTTGATTCAAGTTTCAGTATTCTACTATTACATTTTATTCTTTCATTCATTTATTTTTTCCAAATTTAAAGCATATTGTTTCTTTCCCCCAAAAGTTCCATGACTATAGTGACTGTATATGTACATTTGAAAAAATAGAAAGTATCTGATACCTAACCATTAGCAGTGTGATATGTTGTATCTATCACTGTTTATCATTTAATTGCCCTGTGTTTCCTCTGTATACATTTTCTGAGTTGAGAAAATTTTATATTGGAAAATCAGCTCTCAGAAACAGATGTGCACTGTTCTATTTGAAGTATTTTTCAGTTTGGACTAGGTTTCACTTTTGCTTAGGTATGCCAAGTTGATCAAGATTGCAAGTCCAGCATATTATCAGGATCATTTACTGACTAAGCTCTTGTTAAAGCACTGAACAATAAAGGAACTAATATGAGTGAACTGTATCATAAAATCTCAGATTTAAAGGGAACTTGATAGGGCATCTAGGACAAACTTTTTACAATGCTCATCTCCCTGAAAGTAGTTAATGTCCCAGGAGATAAATCGCTATATTTGAGGGTAATCAAGTCAGAAAAGTTTTCCTTTCCCTACATTCATTGAACTTCCAACTCTCCTGTCTTACCCCTGGAGGTGTATACTGAAGCACAAAATGCATATTCTGTTGTTTTCAGTTTGGGGGGGAAATATGAATCCTCTAAACATTCCATTTAAAATGGAGCAAGAGCTAAGAGAAACAGTTGTAAAGTAGTCTAATGCATAGAAGACTACTTAATTTTTACAGAACTATATCTCCAGTCTTTTACAGTTATCTTAGCCCATTTATCTAGAAAAGGACATTTTTTTGCCTAGCTCATCTCTTCCATTCTGAGACAATCAACACTGTGTTCTTAGAAACACAAACCTCTATTTTGTTCTGATATTTAGTCATAGTAAATGACATTAATTATATAAGAATGCTATTCATTCTTTTGAACAGGTTTTAGAAAAACCCTTCCCCCCAAAAAATGGAGTGGTGGTAAACATCACACTCAACAAACAGAGGTAAAAGGAGTTTGGAAGCACTTTAAATCTTCAGAATGCTGTTGGCACCAAGGATTTCTGTGGAGGCTGATTGAGAGAGAATTTCTAGTGGAATTTTTTTGTACAAAAAAAAAAATCCATTTTGAAGGAACCAGGTTATTAATATGCTACTCTTTCATAAATACTACATGTTTGGGTAAGATATTATCTGGCAAAGGAGATGTATGACATTTATTAGTTGAATTTGAAGAGTTAGAAACAATTGATAAGTTATCAAAATTTCTTCAATATAGGATACAGCTTCTGATGAATTAACACTTCAGTCTCGATTTATTTCTCCTCATAACAATATTTGGTAAGCATGAGATATCATATGTTGAGTAGTACAGATTTTCGCAGTCTATTTTTTCATTATTTAATGCAGACATAAATATAGGGGAAACAGTGATTTATAACCCTGAATTTTTTTGCCTTTCAAAAAGGAAAAGGAGAAATGAGAAAATTGTTGAAATATGAAAATGTGCTGTTTCTATAAAAGAATTATTGTAGCAAGCTAATGGCTCCTATTGTTAACTATTCAAGAAGTGTTCTTCCTTTTTCATATGAATCCAGGAGAATCACATTATTATGGCAATGGACCTTTCTGGCTTACTTCTAAATTATTTCAAGGAGTAAATCACCTTCTTGCCACTTGCATTACATTGAAGAAATTTAACTTCATTCTCACTCTCACTTTCTAATCCAGTATACTTCAGAAACATGATTATCTTTGGAAGTTGGCTTGCTGAAGTTAAGTAACTTCTTGCAGACGAATGCTCTAATCTCTACACACGCTCCGTGCCTGCCCCTCCTTCTCCTGGAGTTTACCGCATGGATGACGGCATGCCTCTCTCTTCCATGCTGGCACAGACAGAGCTTACTTTCTTGGCTTGTTCAAGATGCTTCATTGTATGCTCTAGTGGCTACCTCTGAATGCCAAGAGCACAGTGGCGTACAGAGTTTTTTATAATTTATTAACTTCTCTACTTATTTTTTAATGTAATTCCTTAGCCGAAAAAAATATGAATTGGCCCATCGCTGTGTGCTTCACAAGCTTGTCTTCTAAATAGCCATGGCTTTTACAGTGTAAATCTAGAGGATTCTAATCCTCGGTCTCCACCGCCTGCTTTGCTCCCCAACACACAGAAAAGCTGCTCCAGACCTCCCCAAGCTGGTTGACGGCGTTTGCTGGCAGCTTGGAAAACAAGAAACCCTGACGTTATTTGGCAACCCTTGCCTTACTAGTTGCAAGTGATGTACCTGACCATGTCGATGAGTTCCTTTTGATCTGCCTCTTTATGTTTAATACCTGAATGTTCCTTCACGTGAACCTCTGTGATGCTGCCTGTGGATATGGCTGCTGAGAGATGAGGATTTAGGCCCCCGAATATTCTCACGCACCCACTCCCCGTGGACAGCCCTGAGGCCCCAGGTCCCCGGGAGTCTCCCAGTGGTCTGCCCCATGCCACCCAACTGCAGGGACGTGGGGGCATCGGTGGGTGAGCGGCGCAGGAGCCCGATTTGTCTACTGTTTACAGCAGCCTGCACCTTGATCCTGAAATATGGCAAAGGATTCCCTTTCACCATGTCAAGTTTCATGACCTCATATGTGCAAAGAACAAACGTATTCAGCTTTTTTATATGCTAGAAATTGTAAAGGCTTTAGAAGGATTGGCTTGCTGTTGCCCCTTTTATAGGTGGGGACGCAGTTCTCAGAAAACTGAAGTCGTGTTTCTGCAGCCACGCAGCGAGGAGGCAGGGCTGGGCTCAAAGGCAGGCAGGCCTCTCCAGAACCCACCCTCTCAACCACTTCTGGGGTTCCTTTATGTGAGTTTCAAGCAAAAGCACATTTGTGATTGATCACCCTTCCTTTTTCTCTCCATTGCTACCGGTAGTTAATGTGCCGGCTGCATTACTGACGAGGCTGCAGGGAGTGCATACGTGGCCTTCCCCTTTCTCACGGTGTCTCCCGTGGGACTGAGCCCTGGGATTCCACACCAGCTTCCCAAGCAGAACGAAACAAGCGCGAAAACAAAGATCCTCCTAAAGACGCACATTTTAAAACATACTTTAGATGTTTTGCATAATGAAGAGGCCCACTTCATCAATTTTCCACGGGATTTTAATGAAAATATAAATTCTTCTCTATTTTCTTCTAGAAGCTTCTTTTTCACGTTCATAATCAGGTGTCCCAGGACAGTTGGCCACGCCTTGCCCCACTGGATTGCCTTATCGCCTTTCTTAGAATGAAAAGATCGTAAAAGTGGGAACGACTTCTGTGTCCTTAGGCCGGTGCCACCCTGCTCTGCTGTGTCTTTGTGTTAAGTTTTGGGGTCGGTTTTGTACGGCCAACTTAGTTCTACCTTTTCAATGTTGCTTTAGCATTTGTCCTTCACATTTCTAAATGCATTTAGGATCAGTTTGTCAGTTTTTGCAGAAAACCAGCTAGAACTGTGATTCAGATGATGTTACATCTATAGATAAATTTGAGGAGAATTTATCTTACCAATGGTGTATTAAATTCCACAAACTTGGTACATTTCTCTTTTTATTTAGATCTTTATTAACATTTTATAGTTTGGGCATAGAGGTCTCATATCTTTTATTAAATGTATTGCTGAGTATCCCATATTTATTAATACTATTATAAATGGAATTCCTTTTATTTTACTTCTAATTGCTGTTAATATACGGTTATACAGTTACTTTTTCTATACTGACATTTTATATTGACAGCTGGCTAAATTTGCATATTATTTTTAGGAGTGGTTTGTAAATCCGTCATGATTTGCTAGATATACAATTATACTCTCTGAATAGAGAGGGCTTTAGTTCTTTCTTTCTTATTCTTATGCCTTTAATTTTCCCTAGTTTTAGAGTTCTTTGTAGGCTCTCCAGTAAAATTCTGAATAAGCTTCCTTGCCTTAATCCCAGTTCCAGAGGAAAGTATTCAGTGTTTTACCGGTAGGTATGACATCACCTATAGGTGTTTATATTTGAATAAGTACAGCTCTTAACAGAGTTAATTGGGTTTTCAGTAGCCAGGATAGAATAGAACATAAAATGTCAATGTATGTTCACCTGTTCAATTTGCTACTATGTATAAAAAAGGAAAACACCACATATATAATCATTTGTGGTGTTTATATGTAATATGAAATATTTTATATTAATTTTTATATCTTAGATAAGACGGCCATTGCTTTTTTTGTTAAAAGATCTTGTATTTTATGAATTTAAAATAGTTTGCATTTTAAGGAGTCAGTTTGACTAAAAACTTAAAAATGAATAGAACATGCTTGACTATGCATTTTCTTAAAGACATGTATAACAGTAGCAGGAGACATATTTTAGCAGAACCAGCCATGGTGCTAGTTGCAGCAATTGCTTAAATAGTGGAACAGTTATGTCAGGTGCTGGTCTAACACATTATTTTATGTGTAATAATTTAGTCCTTAAAACAACCCTCTAAGACAGATTCTATAATTATCTCCAATTTGGGGCAAGGACAAGAGGGCGCATAAAGGCTGCCATGCTGGCAAATGACAGTGCTGGAATCTGAACCCCGCTTAAAGCTCACACAGTGAATCGTCGTGCTGGGCGGTGCAGTAAAACTGCCGTTTATCACACCTGGATTTTTACCTTAATGGTTCTCTGTAACACCAGTTATTCTGTACTTTCCCATGAAGAAAGAACCATGGGAGGCAATAGGATAATTTTAAAGAAGCCAAACATACTCCAATTCTTCAGAAGTTTACACTGTAGCAGGGTCAGTAGTTTATCCACGGGTAAAGTTAAAGTTAACTGAAACACTTGCCCGACTTACTCCGTTGGTAGAAGGTATTCCAGTAGAAATATTCAGAAAGTTCTCGGGTAGATCAAAATCAGGGCACCCACAGAAGC
>PVIY010025719.1:0-36312 GCA_004026745.1 Myrmecophaga tridactyla | reverse complement strand
TGAGCAACAAAAGAGGCTCTCTTGGGGGTGACTCTTAGGCCTAAATTTTAAGTAGACTTGACCTATCCTTTGTGGGGTTAAGTTTCATATGAACAAACCCCAAGACTGGGGGCTCAGCCTATAGCTTTGGTTGTCCACACTGCTTGTGAGAATATCAAGAATTCAACTTGGGGAAGTTGAATTTCTCCCCGTTCTCACCGTTCCCCGAAGGAGACTGAGAAAGTGTATTTTGCTATTGTTGAATGCAGTGTTCTAGAAACATAAAGTAGGTCAGTTTGATTGATGGAGTTATTCAGGGGTTCTATATCCTTAATGATTTTCTGTCTACTCGTTCTATTGATTATTGAGGATGCAGTTGTAGTCATCTACTATAATTGTGCACTTATCTATTTTTTCTTTCAGTTCTATTAGTTTTTGCTTCACATATTTTGAAGCTTTGTTAAAATATATATGCTCTGCTTAATATATATACATGTATATGTATAATATGCATATATATAAACAGATTAATGTTCGTATGTAAATATATAAATAAGTCTGGAGAAGTATACTTAAAATTGTTCACTATGGTTATTAGGGGTGGGTTGAAGGGAATACTGGAGCCTTTCATTTTCTATGTTAAAATTTTCTATAATTTTAAGTGTTTTATAATGTACATGTAATTTTTTTATTTGGAAAAATAAAGATATGTTTTAAAGGAATGAGAGAGATGATTGCATGTCCATGAATATGCCTCCCCAGCCTGAAAAGCATTTTCTGGTCCATCTTGGAAAAAAGTCAACTTAGGTGCTTTTCGCTGGTCCTGCTTCTGCAAAGCTCCCAGGCCATGGCCTGTAGCTCCTGCTTCTGCTTCCTCACCAGCCCTTCCTTCCTCACCTATGTCATTTGGCTGGAGGCTCAGGCAACTGGGAAAGAAACAACTTTCTAAAGTCACCATGTGGCCCACCAACAGGCTTTCCATGATGTCACTTGACTCTGCTGAGCAAATTCCATCTATTTTGTCCTCAGGATATTTCTCAGATGTATCCCATTTTCCAGACCCTGATTTCTCAAAACATTCTCCATCTCTTTTTCCTTCAGGATTGAGCACAAGGGAAGCCTTGTCTAACGCTAGTGCTTTCTGCTCCCACCACTCTGCAAATCCATCACTCTTGTTGGAAGACCGACTTCCCTGTAGACTGTAGGTACTGTGAGGGTGGGCACCACATCCACCTGTCTTGATATTGATTCACACAGGCAAAGGTTCCTAATTTGTTCTCTCACAGCCAATCGCTCCTGTTTTTAGCTCCCAGATAAAGCACTTTACCCATGTCACTCCTCAGCTCAAGAACCTGCAAGGACTCCCTTGTGCCTGCTGAATCAAGTCCAAACTCTTCTTGGAATACATGGTTCTTCAAACCTGACTTTGCTCTCTCTATCTTATATTAGCTTATCCAAGAAGAACTCACTCATGCAAGCAAGCCTGACTCCTTCCTGTGCCTTTCACACACCATTTCCACCTCTGGCCCTTGGTCAAACTATTCTCCAAGAATCATGCGAAAGTAACCGGTCTCCATTCTCACTGACCCTGGAGACCAATCCTACCCATTGTCCAAAATCTAGTTCCTCTTTTCCACAAAACCTTCCATTTCACCACATGTGGCCTGATAGGCAGTAGTGGAGAGGGGACTCTGCTGTTAGAGAGAACTGTGTTTTAATCCCCAGAGGGTTTCTTAGAAGCCATGTGACTTAGGTCAAGTTCCTTAGTTTCTTAAGGAAGTGTGCTTCACTTTCTTGACTAGTAAAGAGGGGCTAGAACCTAACTCGTAAGTTTATTGGGTGGATTAAAAGAGGAAGAATGTAGAAAGCGTGTAAAAGTGTGTCTGACACATAAACAGTGCTCAAAAATATTAGGAGCTCATCCTTCAGTCCCTTATGAACTCCAACCTTTTAATATCCAAGAGCTCGTGTCCCTGCTGCCTGCCAGCACTTGGTTGCATCTTGTCATTCTGCCCTGGAATTGTTCCATAAGATCAGTGAACGTGAGAGCCTCTTGTCTCCAGTGGAGTTCCAACCGAGCACGCTCACCCCATTCTCTCCAACCCAATTCCTCATTTCACAAAGAGAATGGACAGTCAGAGACAAAAGGAGAAAATTACTCTCTCAAAGATCACACACTGTCAGGGTTCTCCAGAGAAACAGAACCAATAGGATGTGTGTGTGTGTGTATCAATTAATTATAGAGAACTAGTTCATGCAATTGTGGGAGCTGGCAAATCTGAAATTTGTAGGGTAGACAGACAGACTGGAAACTCGAGTATAAGCTGATGTTGCAGTCTTGAGTCTGAACTCTGTAGGGCAGGCTGGTAATTACATTTTTTGGAGGAACTTGATAAGAACAAGAATAAAGATCTTTGTATAGTTAAGTCAACTTGAAGGAAAAAAAAGTAAAGAGATGTTTGGTGGAGATATCCTATTCCTCTCTGACTAAATTTGCTGGACTCCCAATTCGCTGGCCTCCTTGGAGTTAGGTGGGGCCATGTGATTTCCTGGCCAATGGGCTGTAGGTAGAAGAAACTGTCATTGCAGAGCTAAAACATTTAAGAGCAGGTACCCTTCAGCCTTCTCTTCTTCTGTCAAGGTGACCTGGGAGTGCATATTTTAATTTAGTCACAAGCTGCAGTCAGCTTGGATCCATGAGTCTCTGCCTGGAAGAGAGCTGCTCAGGAGAAATGTGGTGAATCCTTGCAAATGGGAAATAAATCTTCATGGATTAGATCACTGAGATTTGGGGTTATCACCACAGGATAATCTTCCTTTCCCTAATACAAGGGGGGTACTTGCCTTTCTAGATATGAAGACATTCTACAAAACTATAATAATAAAAAAGAATAGTCAGTAGCTCAAAAGAAGAAAATGAGAGCACAGAGACAGGACTCTGCATATATGAGAATATAATATATGATAAACTTGTTTCCACCAATCATTGGGGAAAGCATGCATCATTAGTTAGTGGGTTGGGGAAGCTGGCTCATTAAATGAAGAAAAATAAAACTTGATCTCTTAACAGGACATCAAACGAGGATTCCAAATGGATTAAAGGTCTCTATATGATAGGTAGAACTATAAAGTTCATAGAAAAAAGCATAGGAAAATATTCTTGTGAACAAGGGCAGAGAAAACTTGTTAAAAGTAGCTTCAGACATCCAGGAGGATGGCAGAATAGGATAGGCTGAGTTCACCCTTGCTCCATGGAATAATTAGGGAAGTGACAAAAAAAATGACCAGGGCTAGGAAGAATGTTTGAGGAGATAATGAGGGCAAACTTCCCAACCCTTATAAAAGATATAAATATGCAAATCAAAGAATCCCAATGAACCCAAATAGAATAAATCAAAATAGGCCTACTCTAAGGCATATACTAATCAGTCAGTCAAATGTTGAAGAAAAGCAGAAGGTCCTGAAAGGAGCACGAGAAAAGCAAAGCAACTACCACATACAAGGGAAACCATGTAAAACTGAGTTCGGGCTACTCAACAGACACCATGGAGGTGAGAAGAGCAATGGAAAGATACAGTTAACATCATTGGAAAGAGAAAGACTTCCAACCAATAATTCTTTATCCAGCTAAGTTGTCTCTCAAAAGTGAGAGAGAGATTTCAGTTTTCACAGACAAACAAGAGATCTGCCCTTCAGGAAATACTGAAGAGAGTTCTGTTCAGCTACAAGAAAAAAAAGACAAGAGAGGGAGGTCTGGAAGAGGGAACAGAATTGAAGAGTACAAGTAAGGCTAACTTAAAGGATAAACAGAGAGAGAGAGAAAGAATATGTAGATCTGACAAATAACAATCAAAGGATACAATGGTAGATTCAAGAAATGCCTTGACAGTAATAACTTTGAATGTTAACAGACTAAACTCACCAGTCAAAAGTAACAGATTGGCAGAATGGATTAAGAAATATGATCCATTTATATGCTGCTTACAAGAGACTCATTTGAGACCCAAGGATACAAATAAACTGAAAGTGAAAGGATGGAAAATGATGTTCATAAAAGTTGTAACCAAAAGAAAGCAGGAGAACCTGTACTAATATATAAAAAAAAGACTTTAAATGTAAGGATGTCATAGAGATGAGGAAGGACACTACATATTAATAAAAGGGACAACTCACCAAGAAGAAGTAACAATCATAAATGTTTAAGGTCCTGTGTTAGTTAGATTCAGTTGTCAACTAGGCCAGGTGAGCATACCTAGTTTTGTTGCTGCGGACATAAGCCAATGGTACGTGAACTCATTTGTTGCTAATTACATCTGCAGTCGGCTAGGAGGCGTGTCTGCTGCAATGAGTGACGTTTGACTTAATTGGCTGGTGCTTAAATGAGAGAACGCAGCGTAGCACAGCCTAGGCAGCTCGGCATTCCTCATCTCAGCACTTGCAGCTCAGCCCAGGCCTTTGGAGATGCAGAGAGAAGTCACCCCCGGGAAAGTTGTTGGAACCCAGGGGCCTGGAGAGAAGACCAGCAGAGACCATCCTGTGCCTTCCACGTAAGAAAGAACCTCAGTGGAAAGTTAGCTGCCTTTCCTCTGAAGAACCAACAAAATAAATCCCCTTTTATTAAAAGCCAATCCGTCTCTGGTGTGTTGCATTCCAGCAGTTAGCAAACTAGAACAGGTCCTAATCAAGGAGGTCCAAAGTACATAAGGCAAATATTGTCAAAACTGAAGGGAGCAATAGACCTTTCAACAATAATAGTGGGATACTTCAATACATCATTCACTCTCAATAGAGACAATCAGACAGAGAATCAAGAAATAAAGAACTTAAGCAATTTGATGAATGAATTAGATTATATATATATATTTATACTCCGGAACACCAGGATATGCATTCTTCTCTAGTGCTCATGGAACGTTCTCCAGGATTGATCATATGCTGGGGCACAAAACAGGACTTTATAAATTTAAAAAGATTGAAATCATTCAAAGCGCTTTTTCTGATCACAACACAATGAAGCTGAAAATCAATAACTGCCAGAGAACCAGAAGTTTCACAAATATATGGAATTAAATAACACATCTTAATCAGTGAGTCAAAGAAGAAATTGCTAAAAGAAATCGGTAAATATCTGAAGATGAATGAAAATGAGTATACAACATATTAGAACATATGGGATGTGACAATGGCAGTGCAGAGAGGGAAATTTATTGCCCCAAATGCCCATATTTAAAAGAAGAAAAAGCAAAAATTGAGGATTTAACTGATCACCTGGAGGAACTAGAAAAGGAACAGCTAACTAACACCAAAGCAAATAGAAGTGAAATAACAAAAATTAAAGCAGAAATAAATGAATCAGAGAACAAAAAACAATAGAAAGAATAAAACCAAATGTTGGTTCTTTGAGAAAATCAATAACATCAATGGATCCCTGGATAGGCTGAAAACGTAAAAAAGAGAAAGGATACAAATAAAAAAAAATTAGAAATGACAGGGGGTCATTACCATGGACCCTGAAGAAATTTTTAAAAAATCATAAGAGGATACTATGAACAACTATTCCAACAAACTAGACAACTTAGTTGAAATTGACAAATTCCTAGAAACACATGAACAACCTACACTGACTCCAGAAGAAATAGAAGATCCCTACAAAACAATCACAAGTAAAGAGATTCACTTAGACATCAAAAATCTTCCAACAAAGGAAAGCCCAGGGCCAGACGATTTCACAGGGAATTTTAACAAACATTCCAAAAGGAATTAACACCAGTTCTGCTCAAACTCTTCCAAAAATTTGAGGAAAAAGGAACACTACCTAACTCATTTTATGAAGCATACATCACTCTAATATTAAAACCAGATTAAGAAGCTACAAGAAAGGAAAACCCTGATGAATATAGATGCAAAAATTCTCAACAAAATACTAGCAAATCCAATCCAATGACACATTAAAAGAATTATACACCATTTGCAAAACTAAACAATATGACATTTAAAGATGCATCTATGGTAAAATAAAGAAAATAAGGGAGTGATAAACAAAAATGCAGGACTGTGGGTTCCTCTGAGCAGAGAGGAGATGTGACTGGTAAGAGTCACAAAGGGAGTACCAAATCATTTCTGAAACTGGGTGGGGCACCCAGGTCTTTAAAAATTATTCTTTTATAAGAATATTTATATAAATTTTATATAGTCTTGTGGGTGTGTAGGTGTGTGCTAAAAGAGGATTTTTCTAATCTGAGGTATATTTTCAAGCATAAATAAGCAATTCATAGCTGTAAATTTAGAACAACACAACTAATATCTATTGCTTAATGCCATTGCTTCAGATGGAATATATAATATTACAGTGTAATCTATCTTCTAAATAAATACTCTTTAAAAGGGCTATATAACTTTGTTTATGGATTGAATTATTGGCACACTAGCCTATAAAGTTTAAATATAAGATCTTAAACAAAGAATAACATTTATATTTAGCTCCACAAAACAGTCAGCTAATCTAAACTAGAGAAGACAATTTCGTACCATCAATTAATCATATTATTTCAATTAAGAATTATGGAAGTTACTTAACAACTTTTAGACATCTTATAGATTAAAGCAAAGGCAACATCAGGTATCACCCAGTCCAACCCATTCATTTTGCAGGTATGAAAACTGAGGCACAGGGAGTTTAACTACTTAGGAAAGAACAGAACTTGAAAAATCCAGTCTTCTACTTCACCATTCAATATTCTTTCAATGGTGCTACTGTGATTCCCTCGCAAAATGTACTTGTACACAAGACTGCAAATATGCTAATAAACCTGAAAATTTTTAACTAGCTCTGCAAATAAGTAAACATCCTCTGCCCTCGACCCAGCTTACTCCCTACCCCCAATGCTATATGAGTAGAAGGCATATTCACACACAAGAAGTCAGGAACATGCACTTTTTCTGTTTTGCTGCCAATTACTGTGTGACCAGAATTCTATGACTGCTTATGGTCCCTCACCCACTGCCCTATCTCATCTCCTGGATTGTGTACAGAGAGATACAGCCCAACCTTTCTTTAGTTATGCTTCACTAATCCAACATAAAATTAGCATCTACCTAAAAACTGGCACTATAATTCTTCCCCGACTCCAACCAACTCCCAATTCTCTGACAACAAAACACAGTAAAAATAAATGAGAAAGAGCCTCTGATTTAAACTAAGGCTGTTCTAATTTTTTAATCGACTTTAACAAGTGTGCTGGTTTGAAATGATGTGTGTACCTAGAAAAGCCATGTTTTAATCCTAATCCAGTTTTGTAAAGGCAGTCGTTTCTTCTAGTCCCTATTCAGTATTGTATGCCTGAAGCTGAAATTAGATCATCTCCCTAGAGATGTGATTTAATCAAGAGTGGTTGTTAGACTGGATTAGCTGGAGGCATGTCTCCACCCATTTGGGTGGGTCTTGATTAGTTTCTGGAGTCCTACAAAAGAGGAAACATTTTGGAGAAAGAAAGAGATTCAGAGAGAGCAGAGCAGAACGACATAGCCACAAGAAGCAGAGTCCACCAGCCAGCGACCTTTGGAGATTAAGAAGGAACAAGCCTCCCAGGGAGCCTCATGAAACAGGAAGCCAAGAGAAGAAGCTACAGGTGATGCCGTGCTCACCATGTGCCCTTCCAGATGAGAAAGGAACCCTGACCGTATTCACCATGTGCCTTTCCAGATGAGAGAGAAACTCTGACTGTGTTCGCCATGTGCCCTTCCACTTGAGAAAGATACCCTAAACTTCATTGGTCTTCTTGAATCAAGGTATCTTTTCCTGGATGCCTTAGATTAGACATTTCTATAGATTTGCTTTAATTGGGACATTTTCTCTGCCTTAGAACTGTAAACTACCAACTTATTAAATTCCCCTTTTCAAAAAAAAAAAAATTATACACCATGACCAAGTGGGGTTTATAACAGAAATGCAAGGGTGGTTCTATAAAAGAAAATAATTCAATGTAATACAGCACATTAACAAATCAAAAGGGAAAAAAATCACATGATCATCTCTACTGATACTGAAAAAGCATTCATCAAAATTCAGCATCTGATAAAAAGCACTTTTTTCTGATAAAAGCACTTCAAAAGGTAGGAATCGAAGGAAACTTCCTCAATATGATAAAGGGCATATATGAAAAACCCATAGCTAGCATTAGTACTCAACAGTGAGAGACTGACTGCCTTCCCCCTAAGTTCAGGAACAAGACAAGGATGTTCTCTGTCACCACCATTATTCAATATTTTACTAGAAATCTTAGCTAGAGCAATAAGGCAGGTAAAAGAAATAAAAGACATCCAAATTGGAAAGCAAGAAGTAGAACTTTCATTATTGGCAGATGACATGATACTGTTTTTGGAAAATCCTGACAAAGCTCCTTGAACTGATGAACAAATTCAGCAATGTGGCAGGATACAAGATTGATGTACAAAAATCAGTAATGTTTCTATACACAAATAATGACCTAACAGAGACAATTAAGAAAAAAATTCCATTCAAAATAGCAACTAAAAGATTCAAATATCTAGAAATAAACTTAAAAAAATTTTACTTAAATAAAATAAAGTTTTACTTAAAATAAATACATTTTATTTATTTTACAAATAAATTGCTAAAAGAAATCACAGATCTAGATAGTGGAAAGACCTATCCCATGCATAGGAAGGATGAATGTAGTTAAGAAGTCAATTCTACCCAAATTGATCTACAGATACAATACAATACCACTCAGAATTCCAACAACCTAATTTAAAGACTTCGAAAAGCTAGTTATCAAATTCATTTGGAAAAGAAAGAGAACTTGAATAGCTAAAGATATCCTAAAAAAGAAGAACAAAGTGGGAAGACTAACACTTCCCGATTTTAAACTTACTATAAAGCCACAGTGGTCAAAACAGCATAGCACTGGCACAAAGACAGAAGAATTGACCAATGGAATTGAATTGAGAGTGCAGAGATAGACCACCAACTCTATGGTTAATTAATCTTTGACATGTCCCCTAGCCCACTGAACTGGGACAGAATAGCCTTTGCAATAAATGGACAAGGGAGAACTGGATATCAATAGCCAAAAGAATGAAAGAGCATCCTTACCTTACACCCTATACAAAAATTTAGTCAAAGTAGATCAAAGACCAATATAAGGGGGTGCAAGCATAGTTCAGTGGTAGAATTCTCACTTGCCATGAGGGAGACCCGGGTTTGATTCCTGGTCCATGCACTTCCCAAGAAACAAACAAACAAACAAGCAAAAAAAAAAAAAAAAAAAAAAAAAAAAAAAACAGAACAAACAAAAATTCAACAAATGGTATTGCAATAACGGGATACTTACATGGAAAAAAAGAATGAAATGTGACCTAGCCATACAGCATGCAAAAAAAAAAAAAACAGACCAATATAGAAGAACCAGTACCATAAAATGCCTAGAATAATGGTATAGCTGCTGTGGAACACAGTTTGATGGTTCCTTAGAAAACTAAACATCAAGTTGTGCTATGACCTAGCAATACCACTACTTGGTATATACCCAGAAGATCTGAAAGCAATGACACAAACAGACACTTGCACACCGATGTTCATAGGATTATCTACACTTGCCAAAAGATGGAAACAATCCAAGTGCCCATCAACAGATAAGTGGATAAACAAAATGTGGAATACACATACGGTGGAATATTATGCAGCAGTAAGATGAAATGAGTTCCTGAGGAATATGACAGGATGAATGAACCTTGAGGACATAATGCTGAGTGAAATAAGCCAGACACAAAAGGATAGATACTGTATGATTTTGCTATTATGATCTTGGTAAAGGTAAACTCAGAGGCTTATAATGTAGAATATAGGGGACCTAGAGATACACAGAAGCTAAAGATGGGTGAATAGTTAGCTAATGAGGTTGAACTTAAATGTAAGGGAATGGATAGAAGTGAAGGCAGTTCATTAGTGGGTTTATAAGTAATACTGCCATACTGAAGATGAACATAATTGAAAGGAGTTATATAGAGCCATGTATCCCACCAAGTAACACTACAAATATAAATAAGTTCCTGTATGAACTATTCCAATGGTATGAATTTTGTACAAAATGCCAATAATAGAAGGATATAGGGGGAAAACTGCTACTATATGCTATGGCCTAAATTTAACATGAAGATATCAACAGTACCATGGCAATACCAGGGGTAAAAAATTGGGGTGGGGGAGGACAAGAGTTAAGGGGAGGTTTGGATTTTCCCTTTGGCGAGAGTGTGTTTATATGTTATTTTTCTCTTTGGAACAATGAAAATTGTCTAAAATTGAGAGTGTTGATGATTGTATAACTAAGTGGGGATAAGGTAAGACATAGATTGCTATATACAACAACTGTTAAAGAAACCAAAAAGAGATTGTGCTTTGATTAGAGATAAGAATGAAGCCAATCTGGTTGAGACTAAGGTAAATCAGAACATAGGGTAAAGGATGACATTGTCTGTATTTGAGAACTTCACCTATGGTATGAGACCAAAGGAAGACAGGTTTATTTTGTCCAAAACCTAAATTTTCTGTAGTGCATAATCTAAATCAATCATCTGGATGGCTCATTTAGAGGACCCAAACACATGGCACCCAGAATGAGAATGAAGGCTTGTAATTCTGTTTAACTCAATGTAATATCCTGATGCCTCCCAGAGTGTGTTGGGAAGATAATTAAAAAGTATTGGCAAAGTCCTTTGTGGGGCTGGAGAAAAAATATGGAACTATTAAACTTTACCATCAAGGAAACTCCTGATACTGTCTCAAACATTAGTAAATCCCAAATCAATAGGCCAAGCTCTTGATCTTGAGCCTTGCTCTTATGAAGCTTATTTCTATAGTGGAGGAGCTAAGCCTATCTATAGTTATGCCTACGAGTTACTTCCAGAGAACCTCTTTTGTTGCTCAGATATGATCTTTCTCTCTTTAAGCCCAACTCTACAAAGAAAATCATTACCCTCCCTGCTATGAGGGACATAACATCAGATGTCTCCCTGGCAACATGGGACATGAATCCCAAAGATGAACCTGACCCTGGTACTTCAGGATTGACAATGCCTTCCAGACCAAAAGGCAGGAAAGAAATGTAACAAAATAAGATATCAGTGGCTAAGAGAGTTCATATAGAGTCAAGAGGCTATTCTGGAGGCTACTCATATGCAAGTTTCAGCTACATATTGCTAATTACCATGGTTTAATAACCCCAACCAAAACCATTCCTGTTAACCCTAAAGAACACCTAGGGCTCTATCTGAGGTTCTACAAAAGTTTCATGCACTAAGATTACTTTCCAGAACTACAACCTCCAGACGGTTCCTAGTCTAGAGAAGTCCTGAAACCCAGACGGGCCAGCCTCTCTAAGAACATCAACTAATTCCATTCCCCTATCCCATACTGTCGACATCCCTTTCCAACATGAAAAAGTTAGAATGGGTGTGCTGGTTTGAAAGGATTTATGTTCCCTAGAAAAGCCATGTTTTAATCCTAATCACTCTCGTGGGAGCAATGGTTTCTTCGAATCCGTATTCAGTTCTATGGGTTGGAACTTGATCAGATTATCTCCACAGATATGTGATTCAATCAGTTGTGGGTATTAAACTTGATTAGATGGAGACATGTCTCCACCCATTCTATGTGGCTCTTGATTAGTTTATTGGAATCTTATAAAATATGAGACATTTTGGAGAGAGTTTCTTTTGAGAACAACGACAGAGCTGCAGAACCACGACAGAACGAGGTGAAAACCAGAGTCCACCAGCCAGCGACCTTTGTAGATGATGAAGGAGAATGCCACTGGGGAGCTTCATGAAGCAAGAAGCCTGGAGAGGAAGCTAGCAGACATCGCCATGTTGGTCATGTGCCTTTCCAGTGGGGAGAGAAACCCTGACTTCATCAGCCTTTCTTGAGTGAAGTTACCTTCGTGTTGGTGCCTTAATTTGGACATGTTTATAGACTTGCTTTAATTGGGACATTTTTGAGGCCTTAGAACTATAAACCTGCAACTTATTAAACTCCCCTTTTTAAAAAGCCAGTCCATTTCTGGTATATTGCATTCTGGCAGCTAGCAAACTGGAACAATGCACATGGTCCAAATACCCCTAAAGATTGGGAGAAGTGTCAAAGGAGAAGGATGAGATATAACAGAGAAGACAGGATTTAACAAATGAGTATGACTGCTGAATCATTATATTGACATTTCTTTTAATCTCCAGTATCTTGAAGCAGTTCCTGAAACTGTGGAACTGTAACCCACACCAAACTCTGAAATCTGTTCTACAACTATGTGCTGGTTTGAAATGATGCATGTCCCCTAGAAAAGCCATGTTTTAATCTAAATCCCATTTCATAAAGGCAGAATAATTCCTATTCAATACCATATGTTTGAAACTGTAATCAGATCATCTCCCTGGAGATGTGATTTGATCAAGAGTGGTTGTTAAACTGGATTAGGTGACGGCATGTCTCCACCCATTTGGGTGGGTCTTGATTAGTTTCTGAAGTCCTATAAAAGAGGAAACATTTTGGAGAATGAGAGATTCAGAAAGAGCAGAGAAGAATGACATAGCCATGAGAAGCAGAGTCCATCAGCCAACACTTTGGAAATGAAGAAGGAAAATGCCTCCCGGGGAGCTTCATGAAACAGGAAGCTAGGAGAGAAAGCTAGCAGATGACGCCATGCTCACCATGTGCCCTTCCAGCAGAGAGAGAAACCATGACTGTGTTCACCATGTGCCTTCTCACCTGAGAGAGAAACCGTTAACTTCATTGGCCTTCTTGAACCAAAACCCTGAACTTCATCAGCCTTCTTGAACTAAGGTATCTTTTCCTGGATGCCTTTGATTGGACATTTTTATTGACTTATTCTAATTGGGACATATTCTCGGCTTTAGAACTGTAAACTAGCAACTTATTAAATTCCCTCTTTTAAAAGCCATTTCATTTCTGGTGTATTGCATTCCTGCAGCCAGCAAACTAGAACAAACTACTTGTTACAATGTATTTGAAATGTATTGCTTTTTTTTGTATGTATATATATGTATAGTTTGCAATAAAAATGTTAAAAAAAGAAACTAAAACAAGGAAAGTAACTTCAAAGTAAAAAAATATTTATTTAATTACAACAAAGCTATGGATTTCTGCTCAATGAAGTGGACAAAGTTCAGAGACAGGTGTCAAAATGGGAGAATATTTCTGCAATATCTAAAACCAAAAAGGACTCAACTATACCAGGAAACTCTGCAAACCAACATCCGGAGAGAAAACATCAACCTCCACAGAAATATGACCAAAAGCTATGATAAAGCAATTTATTTTATTTATTTGGTCAGCAAATGAAGAGGCTCAAACTCATTAGTAATAAGATAAATGGAAAAAGACTTCCATCAGATTAGCAAAAATTAAACCACTGAATAATGTCAAGCACATGGGGACATAGAGACATCCTATACTGTCCGTGGGCTTGTGGACTGGTGCAGATATGGTGGAGAAAAAGAGGTCCATACTTGTCCAAATGTAGGTGGACCTATTTATACACCGTGACCCAGCAATTCATTTCCTGAGACCTAGGAGCATAATCTAAAGAGAATCGCACACAGAGCCACAAGGGGACCCGGCACTGTAGCTTTGTTGGGGTGAGGGGAGTGGGTGTATTCTGAGCATCCCCCCGCCCCGGAGAGCAGAGAGGTAAAAGTGGGGGGCACCAGCAGTTAAAGCTATGGACTGGACTAACTCTTCACCGAGTAACACAGATGGGTCCGGAGCTTTTTGATTCTGTGGAATTATCCCCTTCACAGGAGTGGGGTTGCTTTGTGTTCACACAAGGTGTGAATTTCATTACGGCAGTTACTTCTCGAGGGTGGAGGGTGGAGGTAGTTTTCCCCAGATGCGTTGAAAGGGGTTGAACGGATTTAAAGTGGCAGAGCTCGCTGGGGGGTGGGGGCGGGGCCGGGCGCCGGAGGCAGAAGGAAAGCCCCGAGGGGAAACGCCGCGGGAGGGGCCGGAAGCCGGACCGGGCGGACTTCCGGGGACTTCCCATTTCCCACTCCTCTGCAGGCTGAGGGCTTCCACACTGAGGCTGGGGGGCGGGTATTTAGACAGTCGGGGATCTAGCTGCCTCCCCCTCCCCCTGAGAACCCTCCAGGAATCCCTTCACTCACTCAAGAAGGGGTTGGGAGGGGAAACCAGGTCTCAGGATCTGTTCTAAAAGGGTGGGTGTGGCGTGAGCAGGGCAGAGGCTTCAAGTTCGGGTTCCCCTGCCCCACTCCTATTCCTCTCATTTCCTAAAGCCCCACTTCCCACACTTGTCCGCACATATAAGTCAGCTGAGGCCCTGGTTAAAATGCAGGTTCTCTTTCAGCGGAAAGGGCCCGAGACTCTGCATTTGTGACAAGCTCCCTAGCGACGCTGCTTGCTGCTGCTGGTCCTCAGACGGTACTTTGCGCAGCGGCGCGGTGCCTTAAGGAGCCCCGCCAGGGTCCCCCAGCCTCCCTGCCTGGTGCCCCCAACCTGATCTCCTGGGACTGTCCCAGAATTGAGATTAAAAACATGGAGAGGGGGTGTAGACCTTAAAGGGACAGGACTTTTTCCCCCAAATTGAGCCAGCATTTGTTCTCCTAAGTCCACATCCTGGTGAGCTGCTTTCTCCTTCAGGAGATGGGAAGAACTCGCCAGAGGGGATCTGCCAGGTAGGAAACTGAGGCCCAGAGAGGGGACGAACGTGCACCGGACCGCACAGCCTGCCTTTGCCCTGGGAGGAGGCTGGGAGCACTCTCGGCCTGAGCCTTCTGCACAACCCCCTCATGCCAGGCTTCCAGTTATGTGGGGGGTGTGGAATGGGGGTCTGGCAAGCCCTGGGGAGAGGGCCAAGAGCAGGGCTGCTGGGCCACACAGCTGCTGGCTGTGGGAGGTGGGTGGCTTGGGCTGCTCTCCCTAGGACGATGTCAACTCTCCAGCCCCTTGCTGGCTGTCCCGGCCAGCCTTGGGGTCAGCTGGGGATAAGCAGCAAGTAAATATAGACTCAGGGAAGGAAGCCAGGCAGCCCAGCCCTGTGCTGACCTCTTGCCGGAAGGCTGGGGAGGGTGGGGAGGGGATATATCCCAGCATCCTCCTCTCTGGGGGTGGGTGACACCTGACCCAGCAGCCACCTATTGTTGCTGGGGGTGGCTGGGGGCAAGATGCACAAACTCCAAAGGGAACCAGGTTTGGGGGCAAATGGAAAGCTGGCCAGGTGGTGGTGTTCCTGTGTGGCCTAGGGTAAGCCAGGTTCCCTCTCTGAGCCTCTTAAAGCTATTACCCAACTTGATGATCCAGAGTAAGGGGCTGACCAGTCCAAAGGGATGTGGGGATTCACAAGTAAAGAGGGGCAGGTCTGGGGGTCCCTTACAGCATCTCTGTCCCCCTCCACAGGTCTTGCTTATTTGGGGAGAGGAAAGAGGCCTAGAGTGTAGATGTCTCTACTTGCTCTCCCACCCACTCACTGGGTGCTGGCCCCTCTACCCTGAGGCCTCAGGCCATCAGCTCTGCCCCTGCCTCAGCCTTGGGGCCACCCTAGCCTGGCTCTCCTTGCTTTCCAAGGCTACAGCCCTGCACCGGCTCCCACCACACACCCTATGTCCAGCCAAGACCCCCTGGACCCCTGACTCCGGGAAGAGGAAGTCGGGCAAGGCAGCTACTCAACCACAGACACATTTATTGGCAAACATATTCCTAAGCATCGAGGGAAAGGGAGCTAGCAGAGTGGGTGACTTTTTCCCTACTTTTCTTAGCAGTGTTCTAGGAGCAAAGACAGAGAAGGAAAGGACACCCCAATCAAAATAACATCAGCAGATAGCTTTTATTGAACTCCTCTGAGGCCACGCGGCTCTGTGTTAAGCAAGCACTTTACATACATGTCTGTCTCATTTCATCCTTACAACAACCCTACAAGGTAGGTACCATTATCGTCCCCATTTTACAGATGAGGAAACTGAGGCAGAGATCAGGGAAGTGGTGGGAGGTGGATGTCCGCTTTTCAGGGGCAGTCGAGAGCCCACAACCTCTTTCTTTTTTATGACGTCCTGCTCCTCAGGTTCTCCCATCTCTCACCACTTCCAGTTCTTTCAACTCTTTTTTATATTTTTCTTTTGTTAAAAAAAATAGATTTTGCCCGTGTTCTGGAGAGCCCACTCTTCTACTTCAATTGGTTAAATCTAGGTTTTCCCCAAGATTCTGTTTGGGTGGGGTTGGGGACAGTGGGTCTGTAGTTATGGGGGGAAGGGTGTGTGCATGTATGAAGCCAAAGTACAATGAAAATCCTTAGAAAATACACAATTAATAAATTACTAATCTCTCCACTTCCCCTCCCATCTTCCCTTCCCTTCCCTACCTTCCTGTCCCTCCCCCCACCCCCATCCAAATCTAAAGCAGACTGTGGCCTCCGTTCTCCCATGGCAGGATCTTTTTTCAGTCACCCCACCCCTGTAAATGGCCCTGCTTAAATGTTTATGGAATGAATGAATGAATTCAGGGTCCTTTGCGGAGCTTGAGGGAGGGAGCAGGAGCCTAGGAGTCCTATGTCCCAGCCCTGGTTGTGCCCTTGCCTCCAGGCCTCAGTGCCATTTGCTAGCTAGTTCTCTCTAGGACACCACTCCCTGGTCCGGGAGAAGAAAGTCACAGGCTAGGGGCTAGGAGCAGTCAGCAGGGGCACCTCTGAGCGTGGGAAGGTGGGTGGATGAAGTGGAGGACTGAGTTCTGGTCCAGGAGTCAGGAGACCTGGTCCAGGTCCTGGCTGGAAGGCTCAGGAGCTGTGTGAAACGTGTGCAGGCTTGAAAAGCCATGATGACTAGAGTATAATACTCCTTTCCCATACATCTTTGGTCCCTAGAAGCCATCCTGTAATGTGGGTATTATTAGCAACATACCCATTTTACAGGAGAGGAAGCAGAGGCTGGAGAGGTCAAAGGACTTGCCCGAAATCACACACAAGCAAGAACTTGCCTCTGGCTGTGCCATGAGGAGGGGAGCTCAGAGGTAAGCCTTCCAGCACAGGGTGCACACGTGGGTGGCAGCAGGAGGGACAGACAGGGGAGCAAGTCCCCTGTTGTAGGCCCCCTGGGCGTCTCCAGCCAGAAAAGCCAGTCAGTTGTGGCAGGTTTCCCAGACACTCCTGACCCCACCCCCCTTCACCCACACAGCTCCGCCCAGGGGCCTCAGCTGCTCCCCCAGGAGAGGGGCTGGGACTCCAGGGGGTGCCTGTGGACTTCTGCTTCTCCTGGGAAGGTGGGGGAATGGAATGACGAGAGCGGCTGGGGCTTCAACCCACCCCTCACACAGGCATGGGCACTTCGTACTCATCCCGGCCTTCCTCCTGGTCAAAGGTCAACTGGGAATCGTCCTCAGCATCCAGCTAGAGGTGGGGCAGCAAGGAAACAGGGTGAGAGGCCACAAGGCCAGACAAGCCCTCCCTGGTGCTTGGAGGTGCCGCTGGGCTTAAGGGAGGGCCTGGCTGCCTTTGAGCTTTGGGCAAGTCCCATCCTGTCCCCGTAGCCTCTGGTGCGCACAGGGGTGGGTCTAGATGAGCAGTTTACAGAGAGCGAGGAGCCCCTGGGGATCTGGTGCCTCTGCAGGGGAGGGCCTGCAGAGGCGGGGCAGCGTCCCCCTGCTCCAGGGCGCCTGCAGTCAGCTGCATCCCACCATGGAAGAGCTCGACTGCAGGCGCCACCCCGCCCCAAACAAGCTGAAAGCCACAGAACTAGCCACTCAGTGGTAGAGACAGCTTACCACCTGCGTGCCTCCTTACCCTCCCAACACCCTGTCCTTATTTACGCCCCTGTTCGGATGAGGGAAATGGAGACATGGAGAAACGAGGGCTCTTGCCCCTAGGGGCAGGGGCAGGATTTGGATCCCCACCCTAGACTCGCCTGACCTCAACCCTGAAGCTCTCCTGCTTCCCAAGTTACACGCCCGCCCCCCCCAGCCCCAAGCGCTCAGCCCCTCTGATGCCCCCTCCCTGCCCCGGCTCCAGCAGTCCTGCCGCCCAGCCCTCTCCAGGCCCTGGGAGGAGGTGGGGGTGGGCCAGCGCCACTCACACACTGGAGCTCCAGACTCTGGAAGATGAGCGGCAGCAGGAAGCGCCGCAGCGGCACGGTGAGGATGAGGATGAAGGGCAGAGCCAGCGAGGCCTTGGTGATCTTCACCGCCCACAGCACTGCCAGGCAGATGAGCTGGATCCCCGTGAACAGGTGCATGCGCCAGGTCCTCACCTGTGGGCGGAGGCCGGGGTCAGCTCCTGCCCTGCCCCTGTACTCCCATCCCCGCCCCGGGCCTAGCGCCGGTAGGGCCCTGTACCCGCTTGACGTAGGGCACGTCTGGGTGGTACTTGGGTGGCTTGAACAGGAGTAAGATGCGGTCAAAGAGCTGGATGCCGCTGAGAGAGGTGACCCCCATATAGAGGAAGATGCCAAACAGCACAGCTGTGGGGATGCGGGCCAGGATGGGCTGCATGAGGATGGACAGGCCTGCAGGGAGAACCAAGCACCCTCAGCCAGTTCGCTGGGGGACCAGCGTCAGCAGAGACCCGGGGCTGGGGCACAAATCCGCAGGTGTCATACAGAGCCCCTACTGTGGGCCCTCCTAATCCTCAGACAACCCCAGGCCGCTGCTATTACTCCCACTTTACAGATGAAGAAACTGAGGCTCAGAGAGGTGAAGCAGCCTGCCTAAGGCCACACAGCTAGTAAGTGGCAGAGCTGGGAGTCAAATTCCTGCCTGCATGACTTCAAGGCCAACTCCTTTAACCTTGTGTGTGTGAGGGGGGAGGGGGGTGTCACACCTTTCCCATCACCCCACCTCCAGCCCAGAATGCCCAGAATGCCTCCATAGTTTTCACCTATCCAAATCTTAACCACTCCCAAGCCCACCCCCCAAATAACAGCAACTTCATAATTTCCATGATGTCTTCATCAGCAACTGGGCACCACCCACACTGAGCTCCAGCTGCTCCAGAACTCAGACTTACCCCAGGGACCCGTCTATCTTCGATCTCCCCACCCCCCACGATGCCTGGAGCATCGGCCTTTTCTTCAATCATAGAATAGTTTTGCTGGAAGAGACCACAGTTGCATCTAACGGGGAAACTGAGGCCCAGAGACAAGGAGATGACACCAAGTTAGCAGCAGGGCACTGCTGGAACCCAGAGTTCAGTGAGCATCTATTAGTTGGCTCTGAGGGCACCTCAGTAATGGAGATCGTCCTTCCTTCTCTGCTCTGATGCCTATCCCAGTTCCCTGGGCATTTCCTCTAGGCTTCCCTTTAGCCAGGAGTGCCAGTGAATAACGGATGTTGGAAAGACACAGGCCAAGATATGTGGGGGCAGGGAGGTCTGCTTGAAGGGTGGGCAGGGCTGGAAGCTTGGGTGGGAGACAAGGTGAGGGGCAGGAAGGAGCTGAGCCCAGAGCGAGAGCGTGGCCCCGGCCCCCACTCACCCACGAGCACGGAGACCAGGAGCCCACTGATCCGCTGTTCCTTGACCTCCTGAATTTGGGCCGCAGCCCCAGGGGTGCTGGCCTTGCCCATGACAGTGAGGGCATTGGCGTGGGTGACAGAACGCACAGTGGTAGCACTGAGCCAGGGCATCCCAAAGAGGGCGGCCAGTCCCCCCATACCCACAACCAGCAGCAGGTCCAAGTGGAAACCAGAGCCCTTGACCATCTTGCGCTCTGGTTTGCTGACAATCAACCTGGGGGGGTAGGGGTAGGGGTCAGGGGTAAGCAGACATCTCCCCCACTCCCACTTCCATCTCATTTACCCCTCTCAGCCTTCCCCATACTGGGGTCCCTCTGCACTTTAGTTTGTCCTTCTCTGCCCATCTCCCTTTGAGCTGCCTGCTTTCTCTCCCTCCCCATCTTTAGAATCACAGACACTAAGAGCAGAAATGTATTTAGGCACCACCTAGAACGTCTACAGGAAGATTTACTAGGAAGGTAACAAAGCTTCAACTTCAGAAACCCTGGCTTGCACAGGCCTCTTCCAAGAGCCTGCACCTAAATCTTGTAGTTCTTATTTTGTATTCTTTTTCTTTAAAAGGGCCCCTCAAATTATAAAGCTTCAGGTCTCAGAAAACCTGGACGTGCCCTCTGATCATCCATCATTCCAGAGGGTCACACACCCAGCTGAGACTCACACTCAGTCGTCCGTCTCTTACGTGCCTCGAGCTCTGCCCCCTTTTCTGCCTCTGACCCTCCTGGCCCCAACCCCGGCTCTTACGTGGTGATCTGGGACTCCAAGAAGATGAGGATGAAGACCAGCAGAGCAGGCAGGGCAGAAGCGAACATCATCCAGATGGGGAAATCCTTGTACAAGCCCAGCGGGTGGATGACCCAGCCTCGGGCCGAGGAGTTCGACACCGTGAGGCCTTTGGGCACACTGAGTTTCTGTGGGAGGGGGCAGCTGGTGAGATGACAGTCCCGCTGCCCAGGACTGCAGGGGCAAGAGGATGGAGAGAAGTGGGTGGTGGGGAGCCAGGGTTCTGGGGGGCCAAGGAATCGTGTTGGGAGCACTTGGGAACTTAGGCACGTTAAGTGCCTACTCTGTGCCTAGTCGCCTAGTCACTGCACTAAACCCTTTACATCTTGTCCCCAATTTTATAGATGAGGAAACAAGGTCAGAGAGGTTATGTAGTGTGCCCCACATCACACAGCTATTAGGTAGCCAATCTGAGATTTATATCCAGATCTGCTGGCCCCAGAGTAGATGCTTTCCTACTGCCCTGGGTTAAGGGTACAGGGGGATCCTGACCAAGCCCCTTGCTTTGGCCAGAGGGGTCCTGAGAGGCTTTGGGAAGGACATGGGGTTCCCAGAGGAGGCGGGAATGGGGTAAGGGTAATTCTGGATTGCTTCAGGTTGGGGGAAGTTATTCTGAAGAGGGGGCATCCTGAGAGAGTGGACGAGGACCAGGGAGGGGGATCTGGGGGTTGAGGGCTGGGGAGAGGGGTCACCTGGACGTAGGTATCCTTGATGAAGGTGTTCACCAGGACCATGATCAGGATGGAGATGGGGACCCCGAAGTCCCCGATGATCCGGCGCAACTGGTGGCAGGTGCAAGGACCAGTGGTCAGTGCCCAGTGGCTCCCACCTCCCACCTACCCTCCCTCCAGCCTCACCTTCACCCAGGGGTCCCAGGTCTTCCCAAGAAATCCACCGAGACCTATGCCCTATCCTGCATCTCAACTGTACCTGCTGCTTTTCTTCTTCTGGCTCAACCCCATCCCTGGCCCCCTTCTCCACTCCCTTCCCAAGACCTGTTCCCGGTTTCCCACCGGGTTCTCAGCCTGGTTTGGGCTTGCCTTTGGTGAGATGAGGCCACAGAAGCTTGGATTTGGGAGGGTTCAAGACACAGGAGTGCAGCTGGGAATGGGAATCTGGGGAGGGGCTTTAGACGGGGATAAGGCATGGGAGGCAAGGGCAGGAGGGGGGGGATGCTGACCTTGCCTGGGAAGTAGGAGCTGTTCTTGAACTTGCGCAGCATTATGGCGAAGAAGAAGGTGCCGGCCATGAGCACGAGGGAGAGGAGGGCTGTGTTGGGCAGTGGGGAATGGGGTTTCAGCCCTCCTGTCACTTTGGAATCATAATTCTTCTGCAGCGGGTGGGTCTGGAAGATCTGCAGCAGAAAACCAAGGTACCCTGTTCCCTCCCAGCTTCGGCTTGGGCAGAGAAGTATGAGCAAAATATACTCATATACCATCCCCCACTGATCCACCCGTCCACCCATCCGAACACCCGACTTCCTTAGCTGTTATGGTAACAGAATGGCCGTGGGATTCCGTGGCTTGTTTTTCAGGATGAAGACCAGGCTAGGCTTGAGTGGGGGCAATAAGTATATACGTGTGCACAAGTGCGTGCAATGAGTGTATGTGTATATAATAAGTATATATATGTGAATAGTGAGTGTGTATGTGCACAATTGAGTTTATGTGTGCACAATTGAAGGTATGTGTCTGTGCATGTGCACCAAGGATGTGGGGCTCATGAGAAGGTTGGAGGGCAGAAAACAAGTGCTGAGGAGGTTTCTAGAAGGAGCTTAAGAAATCTAGAAGAGAGAGACCCATGAAGCAACAGAATTAGACATACAGTGTCCACCCTTCTTCCATCTGAGGTAGGCAAAGCTCAAGGTGACAGAGCTGGGGAGGCAGGGTGCTCATTGGCAGGCCCTGCAGTTGTTTTTTTGTTTGTTTGTTTTGTTTTGTTTAATTTGCATATGGGCAGGAGGCACCAGGGATCGAACTCCAGACCTCCAGCACGGCAGGTCGGAGCTCCGCCTGTTGAGCCACGGCAGCCACCCTTGCCCTGCAGTTCTTGATGGCAAGTGCAAAAGAGCGAGCAGGGGGACTTCAGAGTCTCCAGAACCCCCACTCCCCTCTCCCTGAAGGCAGCTCCCATGCTCAGTCTCGCACACACAATCACGCACACCGTCACACTTCGTTACACGGCGGTCATAAACATGGACATGGACACCCAGGGGTGCCCCCTCCTGTGCAGCGGATCTGCACATCATGGCAAGGATGCAGGGCCCCAGGCAGGAGGTGTCAACACATGCGTGGTCACAGTCACACGTGCAGATAGGTATGGGGACATGGAGACACATATGTCCCCACAGCCACCTACAGTCACACAGTGATACACACAGGTGAGAACACGGCCACACAAATGCCGGACACTCCCGCGTGCAGCGGCACTCAGTCGCGTGCCGTGTCGCACAGGCATGCGCACCCACGTGCATTAACGTCCCCCCGGTGGCCCACCTTGATCAACTTGTCGAAGGTCTCATAGATGAAGATGAGGGAGATGAGGAAGGAGAAGATTTCCTGGGTGTAGCGGGAGATGAAGCGGACCAGGAAGCTGCCCTCGAAGGCCACCACCAGCACCACCATCAGAATGAGCCAGAAGCCAATCCACACGCGGCCCACGAGGTACTCCAGGTCGTTGCTGGAGCAGAACTGTGAGGGCGCGAGAGGGAGTGGGGGTCAGGGCCAGTGCCCGGGCCGGGGTGGGGGCAAGGGGCGGGGCCGGGGGCCGAGTGGGGCCAGGGGAGCGCTACCGAGAAGAAGGCCTCCTCGAACACGAGCAGGGGTCCTGAGAAGCCCACCACCAACAGGGGCTGTGCCCCCAGCAGGGCGAAGAGCAGGCCCTGCGCGGCGGTGGAGATGAGCAGCTCTGACACCCCCATCTGGTTCCCAGTCTTTTCTCCTGCGGGCAGAGGTCATAGTGGAGTCAAGGTCAGGAGATCACATCCAGGGGCCATTAGAGTGAGTCACGGGCAGGCTCAGGCTGGGGTCCAGAGGGTCAGATTGGGTCAGAAGTTAGGGTGGGGCAGAGGCCAGAGGCTTGGAGGGGTGGGTTAGGGGTTCGGGCAGAGGCACTGACCCAGGAGGCCGCCAAAGGTGATGGCGGGTGACAGGGCTGCGAAGTAGATGAAGATGACAGCGGCCAGCACCTGGGGGCTGAGCGCATCCGTGATGTCACTCAGGTAGAGGGGGTAGCGGCGCCGGATGTCACGCACCATGCCCCCGAAGAGCCGGCCTGTCCGCTGCAGAGGGTTGTCTGGGCCCCCAGGAGCCCCGGAGCCCCCATTCAGGTCTGTGGTGGAGGACAGGACGGGGGTCGGAGGTGTCAGAGGAGGTGTTGGGACAAGGGAACTAGCTGGCTGGAGGGGGGAGGAAATTGGGGTGGCCAAGGAGGCATGAGGATAGGGAGAGGTGTTAGAGGGGTCTTTGCTGGGAAGAAAGGGTTTTTCAAGAGAGGCGGGGCCTCACAAGGCTGTGCTGGGGGGTATTTCGAGGGCCTTTGGAGGCTCAGAAAGCCTTGGGCTGGGCAGGGGCAGGTACCTAGGCCCTTGTAGGAGCTGGGGTCTGGCTTGGCAGGGCTGGGCAGATAGCGCCTCCGCAGCAGCTCCTTCTGCACAGGCACCAGGCTGAGCAGGGCCTGCTCGGAGGGGGCGTCCGTGGGGGGTAGCACCAGGCTGCAGTCCAGGAAGCCCTCCAGGGAGTGCACCAGCTCCCCCCGGCTCTGGGCCAGGTATGCGTCTGTGCGGAACACCTGCGGGCAGGGATGGGGGTCAGGGCTGTCCCGGTCTGCTGAGCAGAAGGAGCCAAGGGTCCACAGCCAGAGCTTCCAGGGACCGCAACAGACTCACCAGCTCCTCCTTGTTAGGAGAGGCTTTTCCTGTGCCCTCCACTCTCCCCCCACACAAAGACAGGGCTTTGGGGAGAAAAAATAGGGCCCCAGCCGGGGAAAGCAAACCGGGTGGGTTAGAACAAACCTGATGGAACCAGGCCAGATGTGGCCCCACCAAGCCAGATCTAACCAGATGGAACCAGGTGAGAATGGTGGGATTAGACCAGGTCAAGCCAGAGTAAACCAGACCAAAGCCGGCCAGTGGGACTAGACCTAACTGCGCAGAGATGGGCCTGCCCTGGCCAGATGGGTCAGAGGCTGCGGGACTGGATTGAATAGGTCAAACCAGTGAACCTAAAAGTAGTCCTCCCGGAGCCAGGCCAGGCTTCCCAGCAACCCCAGCCCTCCCCGTTCCTCCTCACCCTCTCTGACATGAGGGTGGCAGCGGCCCGGCCGAGCTGGGGGTAGTCAATGAAGGGGGCCTCGGGTCCCAGCAGCACGAAGAGGAAGCGCACAGGTACAGGCGGCTCCACGGCCTCCAGCTCCGCGGCCTCCTGCAGGCGTATGAAGCCCAGCACAGGTCGCTCCAGGAAGGCGGCACGGCCTGCAGGAGGGATGAGGGGTTCAAGCCAGGCTGGGGGTGGTGTGTACTGGAGGAAAGGGCCGCTGGGCCAGGACCCCAGGTTAGTGTGGGGTGTGGGGAGAGGGATGGAGGCCTGAGCCTCTTACCCACTAGCACCAGGGCAGCCTCTGAATCTGGGGGTATCTTTTCCAGAATTCCAGATGGCAATCGCCCTTCTGTGTCCTCTTCTTTCTGCTGGAAGGAGAATGGTGAGGGCAGGCAGGCCCATATGCCCAGGAGATCTGAGTATCCAGACCCTTCCTCAAGGCCCTGCCCCCTTCTCCCTTCTAATCACGTTCTGGATGGGGCTTTTCAGCTCACCTTACACACACCAGGGACAGCCTCACCTGTTCACAGAAGAGCTGTGTCTCCAGCGAGGGGCACTGGGGGAGCAGAGGCTGTGAGGGATCCCCAGAACGTGTCAGGACTGCGGGCTTCACACCTCCCAGGGCCTCCAGGTCTCTGGCATGGCTGCAGGACACATAGGGGACATGGGCTAAGTGAGCTGGCCAGGCTGGGCTATCAGCAAAACAGAGATGGCAGGAGGGATCAGGTGTAGATCAGGTGTAGATCAAGAAGTGGGACTTCCCAGTGATCAGACCGGAGAGACCCTGGGGCAGGAGAATCAGAGCCTCTTCTGAAATGACACTGTGGATGGGAGTGGGTGACCTCTCTCCAGAATGACTAAGGGGACCCAGAAAACTGGACAGATGACAGGGCTTAAGGGGCTGCCTTCCTGGGAGCAGGGGCCTGGGAAGGTTTTGGCTCCCAGACTCCTGCCGCCAACTCCGAGCATGGAGATGTGATCACCCCTTGAGAGTTGTCAGAGTTAGGAGCAATAGTGAATAAAGAGTGGGCCCACCCTGGTGGGGCAGGGTGGACCCCAGGGAGACCTTAGGCCAGGTGAGCAGGGGCACCTGTGTTTGAGCAGCAAGACCCGAAGCAGCTCCTCTCGGTCCTGAGGCCGGATCTGGTCCTCGTAGATAAACCTGTCCAGCAGCTGGTTGGCGACCCCAGCCAGGGAGGTCTCTGGCAGGTCCAAGAGGACGGTGCCTGCAGGTGGTGGAGGGTGTCCTAAGCGGCTGGCCCGTGGCCCTCCTCCACCCCCAGGCTCATGGGCAGCGGCCACAGAGGGGCCCACTGGGCTCACCCTTGGTGAAGGCTTTCTGAAGCTCCAGAAGGCTCCAGAAGGTGAGATAAGGTAGATGTGGGCGACCCCAGGTCCCATCCTCCCCCAGGTTCTCTTCCAGCCGCACCCAGCGTGCTGCCTCCATCCATTGCAGCTCCTGGTTCTTCTCATCCATCACCAGTTCCTGCAGCTCCACGTAGACCTGCGGCCCCACCGCCCTGAGTCAGTCCATCAGGCGCAGGGCAGGGCCATGGGGAGACTGGAACCCCAGGACACAGTGGACACCCATACCCTGAACTCAGCAGGCTCCCGAGGGGTGCTTATGGGTGCTTCAGGGCCCTGGAAGGTTCAGGGGCAAACCCTGAGCTCCAAGGGGCTGGTCGGGATGGTCAGATGCTGCAACCAGGAGTCCCGGCTGAGGTGGGAAGCATGGCAAGATGCCCAAGGGCCCCTGTGGGTGGTAGCCCACACCTCTGGCTCTATTCCCCAACTTTCTGAGCAGACCCCTCAGCCCATCCCAGAAGGAATTTGGAGAACCTCTGGACTTAAAGGCATTCTGGGGTGGTCACTCAGAGGGAACAGAGAGGGAAGGTGGGTCTTGGTGGCTCAGGGGCCTCTGGAGTCATTGGGTCAGTCTCCTGCTTCCAAGATTGTTGGGTGACATGAGGTTCAACATGTCTTAGGGTCTCCTTGGGGCCAGGTGGCCACTCCCAGGAGCCTAGCTGAGGGGCAGCCCAATCCCCTCACCGGCTTGACAGGTGGGTGGGGGGGCCTGGGCAGAGGACAGCACACGTTTGAATTCTGTGCTTCCCCAGTGAGCACCGGACATCTGGCCAGGGCCACAGGACCTGGGGACTCAGACTGGTCAGTTTATCTCAGCCTTGGGGCCAGAGCCCCATAAGGGGGCTCAGGTTTCCCCGCTCCGTGTCCCTTCTGTTTTTCTGCCTGTCTGTGGGATCTTGCCTGCCCTTAACCCCTCCCTTGCCCTGGTGGAATGATGGGTCCCAAAAGCAGCTCGGGCAAGGGAGTGGGGGGCCATGGGGGACCTCACCTCGTGGCTGCCAGCGTGCGAAGTGGTTTGGTAGTCTGTGGCTGTTGACTCTGGGAGGAGAGCTGAAAACCCGGGGGCCGGTTAGTGTTGCCCCCGATGATTCCATGAGCCTGAGGGGCTCTTGAAATCCCCTTGCACCACCCACCATGCGTCTCAGAGACCAGGCCTGGCAGGATGCTCAGCTGTCTCCCATGGCCGCTGGCTGACACTGGCACCCCCAGTCCGCCCCACCCCTCAGGGTTGTGGCTCCCCAGGCCTGTCCTCCACCCTGCCTGGCTTTGTCACTCCTGGGTGAGCATACTGGAGATTGCCTGGATGAAGAGGGGAGGGGACATCTCCCAGGTTGTTGGAGAGTCCTAAATCGTCATTTTTAGGACTATCCTAGCGTCTCCTTCCTCTTCTGCCACCCTCCAGGACCAGATTTCCTTCCTTCTTCCCACCTGCCTCAGCACTCCTGCCAGGCCAGCGGCTTCTCGGCTTCTCACTGCCTCCAGGCTGAGCTCTGGTCATGGGTTCGGAACTTATACTCTCCCCACCCCAGCCCACCCCCAGCCCTCATTTCCCAGAGGGGCCTCTTGTCTCCAATGCCAATTGCCAGCGCTTAAGTTCTATTGACAGTAAACAGGTCCGTGCCTGGGGCTTCCCACTTAAGACCTTGGACGGGTCAAGGAAGGTGTACCCTTCCTGATGCTTCTCTGTCCTGGGGGTCAAGGCCCCCCCCCCATTTCTCAGGACCTCTAGGTTCCCCAGACAGAACACCTTTCCCAGAACAGGCTCAGTGCCTGGCCTCAAAACTGGCATTGGATGGGCACAGGTGGCCTATGGACTCATGCCCTCTACCTGACCAGCCTGGCTGGCCTCACACACATCTAAGGGGCTCGGAGACGGGTGACTGGTCCTGTCCTCCCACCCCCCAGTCACCTTCTGTGATCATTTCAAACAAACTCTGTTTATCCTTCAATCAGCCAGAATTGTGGGGAGGACTGGCCCTGGGGCTGGGGAAGTGAGGACAAGGGGACAGGACAAACTCCCCAACTGTCTCGGAGCTCAGCAGCTCATCCCAGGCAGAGGGAGGGAGGTAGAGCTCACCTGCTGGCTCCTCCACCTGCAGCACGGGGATACCTGGGTCTTCATAATCCTCTCCCAGAATCTCTGTTGGTAAGTCTTCATAGTCATCCTGAGGGGAATGGCATCAGGGTGCAGCTGTGAGGATCTCTTGACCACCACCACTCCCCCGGAAGGCAGAAGCCCAGGGCTGGGTCCCCAGAGCCCCCACGTAGGAGCCCCGCAGATACAGAGAGACCCACCTGCAAGTCCCCCATGGCGCTGTCCCAAGTGTCCAGTTGTGCACAGCGATCTGAGCCCCCAGCATAACCCGCCCTGCGGGTCCCTACAGGGGAGGGGCACAGGCTGAGGCACAGGGCCTCTGGGGTCTCCTGTCTCCCCCAGAGGGGGCTGCATTTCAGTGAAGGGGAATCCCACAGGTTGGGAGATGATAGGGCCACAGGAAGGAAGGGGGGTGGGGCCATGGGTGAAGGAGCTGAATTTGTGGCAGGTGCCCAGAGGCTAGGAGAGATGGGACAGGACAGAGAAGAGGAAGCTTGGTAGCTGGCACCCATCTAAGTGTGCTGTGGAGGGTGGGGGAGAGCGTTCTTCAAAGCTGATTCCTTTTTCCAGCCACCTGGCTTCTTTTCCTGCCCATCCCCAGGACTCAGCCAACTGCAAAGGCATGGCCTGCCCCTCTTCAGGGACCCAGCTCCCCTGAAGGTCTCCACAACATACTCTGTTCTCCCATAAATAGCTGCTTTGCACTGGCCATGGGGTGGCAGCATCCTCGGGAGTTTGTGGGGCAGAGTATCTGCAGTGTGGCCTCTCTGCCTTGAGGACATTGAGGGAGGGGAGGGTTTCAAACTGCTGACTTTGGTCCTTAAGGCCCTGGATGACGTAGCCCAGCTTCTCTCCCCAATCCCATCCTGAGCCCCGCCCCCTTCCTCTCTCCCAACCTGTTCTGCTGACATCTTTGTGGCTCCTAGCACTCATCAAGCCCTTTCCTGCCCCAGGGCCTTTGCACATGCGGTTGTTTCATCCTGGCACACACCAAAACACACACACACACACACACATACATACACACACCCCCTTCAGCCCTTCTCACATCTCAGCTCAAATGCCATCTCTTCAAAGAGGTCCTCCCTGACCACTCTAACATTTACTAACCCAATCAATTTACTGGTATCTAGATTGACTTGTGTATATAATATCTGATGCTACCCCTAGAAGGGAAGCCGTGACAGCAAAGACCCATTTGTCTCAATCCCCACAGAATCATCCTAGCAGAATGGTTGGCACATAATGGGTGCTCCATAAAGAACGTAAGAATGGCTCCCCACTGGGACTGGGGAACTGGGGAGCCAAGATGACCAGGATGCAGTCAGAAGGCCACTGAGCCCTGGGCCTCAGCTTCCCCAAGTGTGTGTCTAACGGAGAGGAAGGTGTGCCCACCCTAGGAATCTGAGGACAAGCCCAGGGGGAGGTCAAGAGTCACCTAAGGTGGCTGGGTGTGGAGGAGCCTTCTTTACCCCTATCACCCCTGCAGCACGGGGACCCTGGGTTTGGGGCAGGTCCACAGGCATGTCTATGCTGGGCTTGGCCTCCTGCCGAGCCCTGTGGATGCTGAGATGAACAAGGTCCGGTCCCTAAGAAGCTCCTAGCCCTGACTGAGGGGACAAACTGGGGGCACGTGGCTCCCAGAGTGGATCAAGAGACAATGTGTCCCCCAAACAAACACAGTCCACGAGGCTGGGTGTGCTGGGTGCCCCAGATCTGTGTGGCAGGAAGAAGAATAGGACTCATTGGTAGGGGGTACCCTTGGCAGAGCGGTCCCTGGAGCTTGGCCTAGAAGCACGGGTGGGATTTGACGGGCTGAGAGGGGGAAGGATAGCCCAGGTATGAGGAATGGCTGGTGCAAAGGTGCAGAGGTGGGACTGTGCAAAGCTTGGCTGGGTGTTGTGTGGGGGAATAGGGCAGGGAGAATAGACAGAAAGACCTGCACAAAGAACTTTCTCAGGAAAGTTCTTAGAGGTAGGGAAGGGCATGACTGAGCCCCACCGAACTGAGAGAAGAGGGGGATCCCTACCTTGGGTGGAGAGTAGGAGACAAGTGATGACCATGGGAGGGTCCTCAAGCCTGAGGACAGGGTTTGTCCCTGGAGGGTCCTGGCCATGAGCCTTCTCTCTCTCTCTCCTCTTCATACCTCTCCCCTTCTCCCCAAGTTTTCCTCCCTTTCTCTTCCCCCATTTCTATTCTCTTTCTTCTCTGGCCTTGCCCACTCCCCTCCTGGGCTCAGATTCTGGGAAGCCTCAAGGATGTCTAAGCCTCAGGTGCTAAAAGACCTCCCCCCACACACCGTGGGGCTGGGACTGTGGCCTGTTCTCCCTTCTGAGAGGTAGGGCAGGCAGTGGGTGGTTTCAGGCCTCTCTAGGCCTCGGCCGCCCATCTGTACAATGGGTGGGCCTCTCGGCCATGGTTCTGAGACATCAGTGAGAGAGAAGAAGGGAGAACGGAGGCTTCCTGGAGCTCAGCCGGGGCCTTGGAGGGCCTACCCCTGACCCACATCGCTGTCCCTGCCCTGCCCTGCTGACCCTGGGCCACAGGCCTCGGTTGCCTGGCGTCAATAACAGCTCACTCCCCATCAGTGCCCGGCGCCTGGAAGTGTGCCAAACACCTGGGTGGCCAGCCAGCCAGGCAGGGGCAGATAAGGGTGAGTGGAGCATCTGGGCCCCTGGGGGCAGGGGGGGGCAACACAGCTGGGAAGAGGCTGGCGGAGGGGCGGTGACCAGATGACTGGGAGGGACTGCCTGGTGGCAGAGCCCCACCTTGATGTAATCACCCACATGTCACATGGAGAGCTGCTCTGCTTTATCATGCATACTCCCCACACCACTCTTTGAAGTGCGACATGTTCTTAGCCCCATTTCACAGATGAGAAGGCTGAGGTTCAGGGAGGTTTACCAATCTGGCTGCCCAGTAGGTAGGTACCAGCGGAAGGATGAAGCCCTGGTGTACCTGATCCCAGGCACTCTCTCCCCGTGTGCTGAGCTGCCTCCCAGGACAGTAAACAGTTTTGAGCCCTTAGAAGTGGTTCAGTGTTTGGTGATTAAGGGCAGGGACTCTGTAGGCAGACTGCATGGATTCACACCCCAGCCCTCCCATTTATTAGTTGTGTGACTTTGGGCAAATGACCCAATCTCTCTGGCCTTAGTTTTCCCATCCGTAAAACGGGGATGTAACAGTATCTCCCTCATAGATTAATTGTAAGCATTAAGTCCGTTCATCTACATTGGGCATTTAGGACAGTGTCCGGCCTATAGCACTCTATGTAAATGTCTGCCATCACTATCAGGTCAGACTTGCTGTCTTCACCCCCATCTCATTCTCCTTCAGTTCCCATGGAATGGACCTGAGCTCAGGGCTTTGAGAGACTCAGGTGGCAGTGGGCTCCTCCTTTCCTTCCAAACACTCCCCAGGACAGGAGACAGTGCCAGGACTCCTGGTAGACCCCCAGAAGTGTCCCAAAGGGGAGGCAGTATCAGTGGCATCTTGCCTCCTCAGTGGGAAACCAGGTGGCCTGGGGACCCCCATATATGGAGGAAATAGGGGGCAAGGACTGGGTAACACCTGTGGGATCTGAGGGACTTGTAAATAGGAGCCAGAGAAGAACCCACTCCTGCAGGGGTGTCAGATTTGCTACCCCCCACCCCAACACACACACACCAGCGGCACACACCTGGCTGCCACGTGCCAGCCTCTCTTTCCCAATGCCCGCACGCCACTCTCCCCAGCTGTAGGTGCCAAAGGCCCTGTGCCCTTAGGGACCACAGCACACATCAGGACTCCTCATCCACCCCCCTGCACCCCCTTGGAGGTGGAGATGCCCATGTCTACCTGGGCACAGATTCAGGCTGGGCACCTGCTGAGAACCTTAGGGCAGGTGCTGTGGGACCACCCCCAGCCCCCCCTAGCCCTGCCCACCTGTTCACGAGCCTCGGGGTCCCTTGGCGAACTCCTGCAGCGGCCCGTGCCCTCTGCGATCAGCCGAGCTCACGCCCGCTCTAACAGCGCCAGGACCTTCCCCAGGGGCAGCTCGCAAACCCCTGACTCATGCCCCCGCCTCCTAATCTGCCCGCCCCATGGGCCCCAGGAGCCCCTTCCCACCCCCCGCCCTGCTCCCAATGGGTGCCCAGTAAACAGAGTTATCTCTCCCCCACATCTGGACAGCTGTGAGTCTGGCCCCCACGCCTGGCCCAGCCAGCCCCCAAGCCGTCCCGTGGCCCTCCTAGGTTGCTTCTAAGACTTCACTTGTGGTCTGAGGTTTGATGGGTGGATTCTCGGAGCTCCAGCCTCCCAGCAGGTCTGTGCCACCTCTGGATGCCCCCGTCCTGCCTCTGGCCATCCTCCCCTCTGGCCAGGCCTCTCTGCCCTGGCCCCATGTACAAGCGCCTTCTCCCCTCTCCTCTCTTGATGTCCTCCTCACTCCCACTCCTCCCTCGCAGCCTCCCCCTTGGGGACCTGCTTAGTGCTTGGGGGGGACCCTGACAGCCTCCTCCTCTTCCGGCCCCTGTCTGAGGCGCCCTGGCCACCCTCTCCCCAAGACCCTAGCTGGCTCCTGGGAGCTAAGACACTGATGCTCCGTCAACCTGAAACAATGTCAGGGCAACAAAAGCACCCATCCCTGCACCGAGCTCCGAGCGCCGTGGCTCACAAAGCCCCAATGTCTGGGCACACTGGCTCTTCTGTGAGCAGCACGGCCCAGGCACCCGGGCCAGAGCAGCCGCATTCTTGGCCCCCGTGGTACCCACAGACGCCCCTCCCCACTCTCTCCCCTAGCGGCGCAATCTCTCCGCTCCTGGGGATGGAGGTGGGGGATGGCTGCAGCCCCGGCACCTGTACTTGGGCTCTGGTTTCTGGGGGGTGGAGGGCGGGGTGGAGACTTAAAGAGAGTTCAGATGGGCAAAATGAAGAGACAGAAGGGGTGTTGTGGACGCCGCTCTGGGCGTGGCCTCGGGTGTGTAACCTCACTCCAGCCTGACCCTGCCTGGCTGTGAGACCCTGGGCAAGTCACTGCCCTCGGGCTCAGTTTGCTCATCTATAAAGAGAGACAGTGCTGGGTTCTGTGTCCACCAGCCTGGAGATTCCCCCGTCGGACTCAGAAACGCAGAGCCAAGGACAGAGAGAGAAATGGGCAGATCCCCAACTCCACAACCATTTCCTGGGTCCCGACCGCAAGCCCAGCGCTGTGCTGGGTCCCGGCAGAGAACGAGAGGGCAGCGACTCGGCCCAGAGCCCGAAGCCTCCCCTGTTCCGGGCGCTGCCCGCAGCACTCCCTGGCGATGACACTGAACCCTGACAGCCTCCTTGTTCACAGATGAGGAGGAAGTGACAGGGAGGGAAAGTGGCTTCTAAGGACCCAAGACACGAGGCACCTGTGTGTGCGTGTGGGGGGCACCACGCCCGCTCGTCATGTGTGGTACCCCGTTGGCCTCGAACCCCCTCTGAGGAAGTTACTTCTTATTTATTCCCCTCTTACAGAGGAGGATGGTGAGGCCCCGAGAGTTAAGCACATGGCCCAAAGCTTCTTGGCTGGTAAAGCAGGAACCGGGCCTAGGATTTGGCATTCTGATTGCAGAGCTGCTGTTTGGCCTGATGCTGAGGCCAGGACCCTCTTGTGCCACCCTCTGCAGTCGTGCCCTGCAGGATTGAGACAGGCCCTGGCCAGGGTGGGCTGGGGGTGCCTCCCTCCGCTCCAAGCTAGGGAGCACCCTCACATTTAGCCTGTAGCCCTGGTTTGCTGTGCCTTGGCCACGAATGCCTGCCCAGTGGCCCGTTGTCCAGCCCCGCTGCCTGCCCCAGGAGCCCAGAGGTGGCTGAGTATGGGGGCGGCCACAGAGCCCCCCTCCCGAGGCCCCAGCCCAGGCAGCTGGCTGGGGGTGGGGTGGGGAGGACAAATGGGAACATCCGGCTTAGGAGGAGCATCTGCCCAGCTGTTTGTTCTGCACGTGCCCACAGAGGTGCCCCTGGGGGCGGGTGAGGGATGCCAGCTCACCCGTTGGAGCTCTCACTGTGTAAGGTGCTGTCTTCTCAGCACCTGGTAAGTGTCACTGACTCACTTGGTCCTCATGAGCACCCTCTGAGGTAGTTTCTAAAACAAATGCACAGAGTGGCTGAGTGGTTTTTCCCAAGGCTGCACAGCCCAGCTCTGGAGTCTGTGCCCTCCAGCTCAGAGCATTAAAGCAAAGGAAATTGGATCATCCTCAGGCCCCATCAGGGGCTGGCAGCAGCCTGGTAAAGTCCTGGAAAGGGCCGTGTTTGCCAGACAGGAAAAGTCCAGCTCTGAGTCTCCATTCCATCATTCATTCATTCTTTCAGTTATTCTGTACATGGCGATGTAGTCCCTTTCCAGACTCAGGTGGGCAGCAGACACCCAGACAGCAGCTTAGCAGATGGGCGTCTGGTCATTTTTGCTTACACCGCGTGTTCTTAGTCCCTCTTGTTGCCCTGACTGAATGTGGATGTTTCCCCAAATCTGCCCAAGATCACATTTACACTTATTTATGCTTTCCAAGAAGTGATGGCCCCTCTCACTCATTTTATTCTAATATGGACTTGGGTTGGTTCGGTTCCACTGAAGGCCACTGCATGCCTGGCATCAGGCTGGGTGCCGGAGAAACAAGGCGAGAGAGAAGCTTGCCTTCCTTCAGCCATGCCCTTGGGCTGGACGGAGAGGGTCAGAAAGGCTAGCATTTAGGGTGATGGAGCAGGGACCCAGAACGCCTGGAGAGGGTGTCCTGATCGGCCCCCCAATGCCGGCATTCCCTTTCCTTGGAGTCCCTCTCGCTACCCCTCCTCTCCTGTTCCCTACAGCATTAAGAGAGGAGCCTGCCAGTTCCCTCCCCAGGTCCATGGGTGTCCTTGTCCAGGTTTGTGCTCCTGGAAGGCTGGGAGCCAAGGCCAGATGTCAGCAGGAATCTGCCAAAGGTGGGGACTGCTGAAGCCCACCCGAACAGTGATTTGGTTGCATCCCCCACATGATATTATTCCAGTTTCTCATTTTCAGTCCTCCTGGGATGCAGTGAGACGTGGGGAGTTGGCAGAGGCCCTTGGAGGTGAGGCTGCTCTCTCTCGGCCTGAAGGAACAGAGGCTGAGACTCCGGGTGGGGGAGGGGGCGTTAAGGACCCTCCCCCTGCAGTTAGGTGAGCTGCTCCTTACAATGCGTTGCCCTGGCAACGATGTGTCACGCGGAGTGGCTTGGGTCTGTGACCACCAAGGACAGACCTATCTCATAATCTCACATCAGCTCTTGGATGCTCGGTGGCTGCTATTCCTAAGCCTTGCTGGACAGGAGCAGTTGCTTCAGCCAGCCCTGTGGGGAGCGAGGGGAGGGTCTGGGTCCACGTTTGGGGCAAAGCAGGCCATGGTTTGCAGTGGCAGCTAGAGCGAGTAGACATCCAGATAGCAATGGAGGAACCCATGAAGGGAGTGTGGTGGGCTGGAACCAGGGGGCTGACAGACAAGGTAAGATCCAGCCAGGGTGGCCTGGAGGGACCCATGGAAATTTCCTGGTTCAGATGTAACTCTGTGCCCGTGCGGCCGGGGACTTAAACCACTGGGATTTTGCACTAGAGGGAAGTATGTTCCCACGGCTGGGGCATTTGGGTTCCAGTGGAACAGCTGGGGCAGGGAGCTCTGCCCCTGGCTGGGTGACCTTGAACTGGCCATGTCCTCTCTCTAGTCTCTGTTTTTCCCTCTGAGCTGTTACGATGACCAAGTGGGATAACAAATGGGAAGGTGCAGGAAAACATACTCTGCTTTGGACGTGGGTAGGGGACTGCATTGTGGGTGGCATGAAGGAGCCATGGGGCGAGAGCCTCCGGTGTTTCAGGTGAGCCCTGGGCCAAGGCAGCCTGGGTGGGGGCGAGGCAGCATCCATCCTCCAGGAGCTTATGGCCGGAGGGGAGAACAGGCACCAGCCCAGGAGATAACCATACAGTGAGAAGATGAGGGGTCCAAAGAAGCCTGAGTAACGGGAGAGGGGACAGAAGTCCCCTAGGGAGTCATCTGAACTGAGGCTTGACGTTTGTGAAGGGAGGAGGGAGCAAGGCCCCTCAGGTGGAGGGACCTGGGGTGTAAGGCACAGCATGAGAGGGAACGCAGAGCAGTCTGGGACTAATGGAGGTGAGCGGTTACCTACACACACATTACAAACGGACCAGTCATTACAGTGGGATTGGGGCTGCGGGTGGGCCTGGAATTGGAAAGACCTAAAGGGGCTAAACCAGTCCAGCCCTCC